>JAWZYV010016734.1:0-39537 GCA_038373885.1 Cheiracanthium punctorium | reverse complement strand
TAATGGTCTTTTAACCCAGGTTGGCTCCAGGCTCAGTTTTTGGAGGGGGCCACTAGACCTTTTAGATTAGCCTAGATTGTTCAAAACGCAAACTGAATGTATGAAATCCAAGGTCAGTAGAGGGAGATGACCCTATGACCCACTCGCTGGAGCTGCCTTTACATTTAGCAAAAAGAGTTTTACAAAAACACCATCTTCACAGAAAAGTATGGTGCTTGTAAAGTGAAATTGTACAGAAGTTGTCACTAAAGACAGTTGGTCTCTTAGCCAAGGTAGACACTTTAGTAGGTTGCAATGTATATGGAATGGGAAGATATACTCTTTGACTTATTCGATCTCAAATTAAAAAATTGAATGCTTTATGGTCGAATTTTCACCACTGGTAGACTGTTAGTTCGAATTTAACCACGACTTCCCGACTCAAACTAAACCCTATAAATTACCGGAGATAGTACGCCAATTCGCAAAAAAGGAAATCCAAAATTTATTACATGTGGGTATAATAGAAAAAAGTAATAATAATTATTCATTTTCTTTAGTTTTCCCCAGCAAACACACACAGGTTCTCTGAAAATCTATTAACGTTCAGAAGGCGTTTTCTGAACGTTAATAGACGTTCAGAGAACCTGTGTGTGATTGCTGGGTCGTCACGAAACAGAACTCAAAAACAGAGAATTAAGAGAACAGAAAATATCGAATGGCTATCGATTATCGATTACAAAATCAAATCACGTATGCATTGCCATATAGCCTACCTGACATTAAACTGATATTACATGAAATGAGTGGAAACAACATTTATACAGTATTAGATCTAAAAAAGCGCTTTTTTTTCAAATTAGATTCCGAGAGAAGGACAAGCAAAAATTGGCATTTATTGTGGATAACCACAAGCTACAACCCTGCAGGCTACCTTTCGGAAATAAAAACAGTGGAACATATTTCGCAAGGCTTACGTATCAGGTATTGGGAGACTTTAAAGAGGAGGTGAGTTATTTATTAGATGACATAATCATAGGAGCAAGTAATATAAATGAGATGGCTCAGAAATTGGATAAAGTGCTACAAAGATTAATTGACAATAATTTAACGATAGACCCAAGCAAAGCACAAATCGCTCAAAATTCTATAACATTCTTGGGCTATGGGATATCAAAAGAGGGTTTTACGCCTTCGGAGAAAACATAAATAAAATCCAACAATTTGCGGTTCCTAAGACGGTGAGGCAAACCAAATCATTCTTGGGAATGTGCAATTATTTCAGTGAATAATACATAAATACGCGCAGAAATTTCAGCTCCTTTAGTCGAATTGACAAGACAGAAACATAGATTTAAATGGGGGCAGAAAGAACAAGAAGCATTTGAAAGAATGGGGCAATTTCAGAGCGGCCGACTTTGCATTCAGCTAGTATGAAGGAACCATTTTATTTAGTTACAGATGAATCCCCTAATTAGCTGTTATGACCATGACCTTCAAGTCCCCGAAAGTTATTCATACCCCTACACCATGCTTCTATGATGCTTGCATATACACATACCTCGGGGAATGTGTTTTGGACACATTTTAGGACAATGAAAACCGTGACCAATAGGTACAGCCGAGCTAATGAACGGGCAAATCTGAAAAAAGGGGATGTTTTTCAGTATTTTCACTTTCAGTATTACCTGCACGGAAGAATCGTCAGCAAGCTCCTTCAGCAATTTTTTTTTTACCACTAGGGTGGTATTTCGTTCACGCCCAGCTTTTTGTCTATGCGACTTTGTAGACGTGAACTGTCACGGTGAGGATCTTTTCAAATGTGTTTGTCAGATAACGTGGAGGTAGGGGGTGAGGTTAAACTCTTGAAAGTCGTACAAGGTTTGGAATTTTCGATAATTCATCGCCAAGTTTGCTGCCAAAAAATAACTTCAAAACCGAACCAAGCTTTGCGATATCTTCCGAATTTGGCTAGAAACTAGAGAAGTATAGTTAGAATATGCCTGGCGAAGATTGTAAAATAGTTGAAAAAACACTCAAAATACTGGTGTTAAACGATAAAGTAATTAAAAAACTTTGTAAAAAACACACATAAGAAGTAAAGTTTTACTATTATTCCTTTTACTTCTTATGTGTGTTTTTTACAAAGTTTTTTAATTACTTTATTGTAAAATAGTGTTAGTAGGTGATTTTAATATATATTTCAATTCCAAATATGTGTTTTATGAAACAAGAAAGAGCAACACTCATGGATTATGATGCCCATTCCAAACAGTATTTAAAATGGTGAAGTATAGTTGGAATATGCTTGGCGAACATTGTAAAAAACAGTTTCAGTAGGAGATTTTAAGATAGATTTCGATTTCAAAGATGTGTTCTATGGAAGAAGAAAGTATTGATTCCTATTTTAATCCCCCTGAAACAATTGCTATACTGTATTTCTTTCGAATTTCAGTTCTGATATAAATAAGTAATACAGTTCATAAAAAAAGATCTAGCCTACCTGCCCTGGTAGCTTTTCTTTTGATTTCCTGTTTCCAGCTAACTGTTTGAGAGATCTAAGTGAGTGTCTAAAGGACGAATACAATTTATTTCTGGATTAAATAAACACATCTTACACTACACAACATTTTACAAGGACATTTAGATTTTGTTATCGGAGAGGGAGAACCCCTTTTCACGTCAGTTTTCATCGAAGCCTTCGCTGCATCTGAAAGGTAAGAAAAAAGATTAGAGTTCAAAGGCGCCCTCTTCTGGCGCAGGGGAAAGTCATTCTGCTTCATCCTCCGGCCCCAAAGGACCTTTGGACAAACAGTCACTAGGTCCTTTTCCATCTACATTAAGTTCAACAGGATACAAAAGTTGAATTGGTCGTTTCAGTATAGTTCCATTGGGAAGTTTGATAGTGCATGCACGAGTCTTTCCATCACGTCCGGGATGAACACTGATGACTATACCCATCTTCCACATAAGTCGAGGAAGCTTTTCGTCATACACTAAGACAGTCGAATTTTTCGTCGGTTCAACATTTGATTTGGACCGCATTGACTGGTGGGCAGATCTCAGTTCTAACAAATACGATGATTGCCATTTTCTCCATATTCTTTCCAAAATGGCTCTTTTATGTTTCCACCTACCCTTTAGATCAGACTTGGTGGAGGTTGGCGCTACCGATGAGTGTGGAGGGAGAGCAACAAGTCTTCTACCTATGAGGAAGTGTCCAGGAGTAAGTGGCTCAGGTTCCTCGAACTCACTGTAGACAAATGTCAAAGGTCTGGAATTTATAATAGCCTCAACTTCTATGACTATAGTCTCTAGTTCTGGAAACGTCAAAGATGATTTTCCTAGTATTCTTCTTAGGCAATTTTTTGTGGATCTTATAAGTCTTTCCCAAAATCCTCCCCACCATGCTGCTCTCTCTACGATAAAATTCCACTCGACGTTTTTATTTGCAAAGTAGCTCTGGATTTCTTCTTCCTTCAAAAGTTTCCACAGCAAATTTATTTCGGTTTTAGCTCTTTTGAATGTACTCGCGTTGTCCGAGTATACTTTTCTGCATAGTCCTCTTCTGGATACAAATTTTCTAAACGCGAGTAAGAATGTTTTGGTTGTCAGATCTTCGGTGAGCTCAAGATGGACAGCTCTGGTGACGGCACACGTAAAAAGCAGAATGTAGGCTTTTTTTGTTCCGTCTGTACTTTTTACGTAAAGGGGACCAGCATAATCGATACCCGTTACTTCAAATGGATGAGTCTGCTTAATACGATCTGGGGGAAGAGGAGCTTCGTCTTGGGTAAAAGGCTTAACTCGAAATTTTTTGCAAAGATTGCAGTTGAACACAATGCTCTTGATTCGCTGTCGTCCTTTTAGGATCCAAAATTTTTCTCTAACGTCTGTTAAGGTGTCCGCAATTCCTGCATGCCCTAACCGCAAATGGCTGCGGCGAATCACGAGATTGGTAAAGTGACTTCTGTCGGGTAACAACATCGGGTACGCTTCGTTATGAGTAATGTCAGCATACTGAAGTCGGCTTCGAAGGCGAATAATATTGTTTTCATCTAACCCAACGGAAAAATTTTTCAATTTGGAATTTGGAGATATTTCACGCCCGCACCTTAGTGCTTCCAATTCTTCCCCGAAGTTTTCTTCTTGAGTTTTTCTTATCCAGTATTCTTCTGCTGACTGTAACTCGTCGCTACTAAGAGTTCCAGATCTTCTGTTTTCTTTATTCTTAAGGTTAAAGATAAATCTTTTTACCCAGGCAGTGGTGCGTAAGAGTTTCGTTAAGTGCCCAAATTTTTCAATGTCAACAATTTTTTCGGTCTGGACATTCATAGTGAAAACGGTTGACTCATTCACTTCGTCATAATTTTCAATGTCCGCAATTTCTTGGCTTTCTTTTGGCCAATAATCTTCACTTTCTCTCAACCACTTTGGTCCTTTCCACCACAGTTCTTTATCAAGCAGATTTCGTAAAGATTCGCCTCGAGTCAGCACATCAGCTGGATTTTGATCTCCAGGGCAGTGCGACCAAAATGAAGCATCAGTCCTTGAACGAATCTCACTCACACGATTTTGGACAAACGTTTTCAGTTTCTTAGAATTTCCACGAATCCAATGAAGCACAATCATCGAATCTGTCCAGAATCTAATTCGTGCATTTGTTATATTTGAAAGGCTGTTTCTTACGTACTCATATAGTCGACTTCCGACTACAGCTGATAGCAATTCAAGTCTTGGAAGAGTTAATTTTTGAAGTGGTGCAACTCTGGATTTGGAGCAAATTAACGATGTCCGAAACTGTCCGTTATAATCTGTATACCGAATATACAGGACTGCACCGTAGGCTCGCTTGCTCGAGTCGACGAAACAATGAAATTCAAAATCTTCATTTTCGTTAGCGTCCTTGAGGTAAAATCTGGGTATTTCAAATTCCTTTAAATCTTCTAATTCATCACACCATTTGTTCCATTCTTTCATTATATCAAATGGTAGAGGATCATCCCATTTAAATTTTTGATCCCAAATATCCTGAAGAAGAATTTTTGGTCTCAGCGTAAAGGGAGTAATAAAGCCAATGGGGTCATATAATTTTGAGGCAATTTTCAAAAGTAATCGTTTAGTTAACGGATTAAATTTTTGATTAAATTTAAGAAATTCACATGCTAATTTTAACGTATCATCGTCTGAATTCCAGAGGTAACCTAAAACTTTCGAAGTTTCCCTCAAAGATTCGTTACAGTTTTCAGCCTGATCTAGCTTTATCTGAAGACATTCCGAATTGGTTTTCCATTTACGCATATTAAATCCACCTTCGTGTAAAATTTCTTTTATTTGTCGGTAAATTTCAAAACACTGATTTTCATTTTCTAATCCAGAAATTAAATCGTCAACGTATAATTGGGAATTTAAAATACGATATGCTAACGGATATTTATGTTCGTACTTTCTTATGTGATGTTTGAGAGTTGCAGCCAATAAAAAAGGACTTGGAGTAGCTCCAAATAAAACACGAGTCATTCGAAAAATGGTAGGTTTCAAACTCGCATTCCTTTCATAATCATTCTCAAGCCATAAAAACCTAACCGCATCTCTATCATTTTCATCTAACAATATCTGTAAGAACGCTTGCTCTATATCGGCAGTTAACGCGATTGGTTTGTTTCTAAAATCTATAAGTAATTTTAGTGAGTCAGGATTCAAATTCGGTCCGGAATGTAAACAATCATTTAACGATAATTTATTTTGCGAGTGTGATGAGGCATCAAAAACTACTCTTAGCTTCGTTGTAATTTTATCATCACGAATAACGGCCTGATGAGGCATATAATATTCTCTATCGATATTCATTTTCTCCTTTTCTTTAAATTCTACAGGTTCGATTATACCCTCGCAAATCTGTTTCGATAATACATCCCTATACCGCTGGTAAAATTCCTTATCTCTATCAAATCTCTTAACCAGTTTTCCTAAGCGACATTTTGCGATTTCATAATTATTTTCTAATTTATCCGCATTCTCATTCCACGGTAGTTTAACCTTGTATCTGTTGTTCTGAAATTTTATATTTTTCTCAAAATCCTTTAAAACAACTTCTCCGTCATTATTGGATAAATCCCTTTTTTCGTTTTCAATGCCCATTATATCCAATTTCCAAAAATTTTGTAAAATCAGATCGGAATTTTCTTCTCGCGAAGAATCTACAACTACCTTCATTATTTTCGCGCTCCTCTCAGTGTCAATTTTATTTTCTAAATCACAAGAACCGCTCAAAACCCATCCGAAAAGACTATCCATTGCAACAACAGAAGAATTCGGTATCCTGCGTATTTCACCGGAGACGATACTCCAATAATGTTCGGCGCCTATCAGAATTCTGACTGGGGGTAAATTAAGGAGTTGGGAATGCTCATTTCCACTTCGAAACAGCTGATCCGATGATTCATCTGCCAGTGAAAATTTGTTTATGCCACAATGTTCTTTTATTTCTCGCTCTGGCCGATAAATTACTGCACTGCTTATCTTGTCAGTAGCTAAAGCTTCTAATTGTATCTTTTTCGTGGGATCACGAACGTTTCTCAAATTTACTAGAACGCGATTTATAATTTCTTTCTGGGGTTCTTTCGAACCAAAGGGGTATATTTTTATAGTTTCTTTTCCTATTATTTTTAATTTTAATTCATTAACGAGTTCCGATTCAATAAATGATCTTTGACTTCCCAAATCTAATAATAACCGTATTTCGGCTGGTTTAACCTTATTTTCTACAAATACTGTTGCAGTTTGAAGTAAAATATCTGTGTTCGAATTTCTATCTCCCGTAACGGAGGAGACGATCGTTTCACTCTGGGGAACTTCTGCTTTTGGTTCCAAACGTTTTTCGCAAATATTTTGATTATGTTTTTGGGAACAGAAATTACATGCGGGTTTCTTAAAACATCGATTTACAATGTGAAATTTTTGTAAACAATTAAAGCACCTTCCTTGACGTAATAGACTTTGTTTTTTATCAGAAATACTTAATTTACATTCATTACTTTCATGACGATCATCGCTACAGAATATACACTTATTTTCATTACTAACTACATTAAAAGCAGCAGCACTCGGATTCTTGGCGTATTTTGGTTTCGAAAAATTATTTTGTCCCAATCTAGTTAAATCCCTTTCATTTCTATTTTTAGAATTATGCTGAAAGTAATCAGACTCCTTCTTCTGAAACGAAAATGTACGTTCTCTAATTTCGATTTCGGTTTTCAAATATTCTAACAATTGCGTTACATTCCAAGAGTCTGTTTCGTTTTTATATTCGCGGTTGTAGTTCAAAATTAAGCTATCGGGAATTAATTTAGTTATGATAGGAAAAAGTAAATTACCATAACTGTCTAGCTCAATACCAAGCGATTCTAAACTACGTATTTGAATTTCACATGTATCGTACAATTCGCGCAGGTCTTTTATATTTGATGCATTACGAATAGGTGACAAATTTAATAAATTATTTATGTGAGACCTAATCAAAATTTCCTTTTTGCCATATCGGTCTTCAAGAATTTTAACAGCAATATCATAATTTTTGTCTGACAACGATAATCCCTGTATCGCGATTTGAGCTTTTGATTTTAATAAGCTTTTTAAGTACGTAAATTTGTCTATTTTATTGAGATTTTGATTTTCGTGTATCGCGTTTTTGAACTGAGACCAAAATTCTTGGAAATTCTCAGGATTGCCGTCAAACTTTTCGATGTTAATTTTGGGTAATTTAATCTTAATTGGAACATTTGAATTTAGAGATGGGTCGTTAGTAATTGTATTTGAAATATCGGCGCTAGCATTTTTTGTTTCTTGATTCGTGCATTTTTTTAGAACTTTTTCAATTTTAATTTTATACATGATGATTTTATCTCGATATTCTTGAGCTGCTTCAACTTCGGCTGGGATTTGTTTACAGTCTTCGATTTCGTCTATGATTAACTTATCGAGCTCAATTATTTGTTTTTCCTTTTCTGACAACTGAGCGAGAGCAATTTCTAAATATTCCTCATCTAATTTTGCCAAGGCTTCGTCGATTTTAGGAGTCAGTTTCGTGAAGCTTGTTCTCAAGCCACCTCTTTGTGTTTTCAATCTATTCGTCACTTCTGACGTCATTTTCTTTTCACTTAACAATTACAAACAATCAGCAGGAAAAATCGAGGGTTTTCGGCACCAAATGAAACAATTGCTATACTGTATTTCTTTCGAATTTCAGTTCTGATATAAATAAGTAATACAGTTCATAAAAAAAGATCTAGCCTACCTGCCCTGGTAGCTTTTCTTTTGATTTCCTGTTTCCAGCTACTGTCTGAGTGAATCTAAGTGAGTGTCTAAAGGACGAATACAATTTATTTCTGGATTAAATAAACACATCTTACACTACACAACATTTTACAAGACATTTAGATTTTGTTATCGGAGAGGGAGAACCCTCTTTTCACGTCAGTTTTTATCGAAGCCTTCGCTGCATCTGAAAGGTAAGAAAAAAGATTAGAGTTCAAAGGCGCCCTCTTCTGGCGCAGGGGAAAGTCATTCTGCTTCACCCCCCCGAACTCTCGCCAACCTAAACAATTGCCGCACTATGGTGAGCGTTTCAGTCATGGGTCTCTAGGAGTTATGTACAAGTTTCACTACTGCCAAAGGAACAAGATGAGAACGAAAGTGAACATATTAGCGATAAACGCACCAGTTAAGGAATTTGAAGACTCTTAATGATTAAAACTGCATTAACTGGCAGCCCAAATAAATAAATAAACAAATAAGCAATGCTGTACTTACATGTTGTTCCAAACCGTGACGCTGCCAGAGACGAACGGTGCCAGGAACATACGGTGCCAGAGACGATTTTATAAATTTGCTGCTTAAGCAAACGCGCCACCTATACGCTGAACCAAAGCACCGTCTATTTTACTGCCTCTGTAAGTTATAGCCTTGTTAACCTACTGAGAAATTCGCAACTGTATGTTTATAGTGTAGTATTTACTAGCTGGATTCTGATCGTTGGAGCAGATATTAAATAAATTCTGCTTCATGTTTGGAATCTTGCTGGTCTATGGCTACTTAGTTATATATGGAAATAACGGTGATGTTATGGATAAAAGAACCTTGCAGTGTAAAATAAACTCTTTAGGTAAGTTATTTCATTATTATCAATTAATAATTAAATTTCTTGACATACAAAGAGAGTAACAACAACTATGACTCTTCAAAATTGATTAAATGTTCTAAAAGTTTCTAGAGAATAAAAATTTGATGTATATATATGTAAAGAATGGGCCTTACGCCATTCCTTGTTGGAATGATTGACGCAAATCCATTGGGGTTCTAGGTTAAATAGTTTATTTCAAAGTTCAGACAGAGGGCAGGAGTCGGGCCGGCGACCTTATTCGTTCCGTGGCTATCTTCTTACATCGCAGTCTAAAGGCTCGAAGCTAAGCTTTACGTTCCAAACTCCTAAAAAGCTAAGCGCGAAGTTAAGACGAAGCTCTCGAAATTTCCGCGCTCTTGCTTAAATACTCTTTAGTTACTACACCTGCTGGCAGGGTGCAGCACGATCAGGAAGGCGTTACTCTCAAACGTAATTAGTTAACTAGATTGTTAGTCAAGACATGAGAAACACCTGCTTACCCAGGAGTTCTAAAAGCACGTATTAATGAAACCACAGGAAAGTGAAGATATTGTTGAATCAACAATTTTCTCCTTATGGAACTTCAAAAAACGTCTCCGAGCGTAATATTTGTATGGCCGAGAAACAAACTTTACAGTAAGAGTAAAAGATTAAAAAAGGATTTTTCAAATAACATTAAATTAAATTAGGTTAAATTAGAAAAGTTTATTTTATTATTACATATATATACCAAGCTTTCTTGTATGTCTATTAAATTATACATATAGCCTGATTCATTTCATTTAAACTTAGTTTTGGACTTTTCCCTTTTGGGGGCATCACTGCCAAAATTGTGTATAAAATACTCTACACATTAACATATATAAGTGTAGTCAAACCCGCTTAATAGAATAGCCAATTTGTCACAAAAATTTATTCTAATAAGTAGGATATTCCATGTGTGATTACATTGACTAATTATTATGGTTTGGTACATTGAAAATTCATTACACTAAGCGGGATATATTTTTCACCGATATTCCATTAAGTGTTCGACTGTATTAACATATATTATGTATATGTTACCGTGAAAGCCCGAAATCTGGAGAATGTCGACTTTCGCGGTGAATGTCAAAATCAGACCAGAAATGAATGTCGGACGGTCGTCCTAGGGATACGAACCTGCGGAAAATCAATATATTGCTGTTGTAGGCAAGCGGAATCGAAGATTGACCTCCACACGTGTGACATCTATATTTCCCGCAGCCATAGGTAAGACGATATCTTCTACTACTGCTCGTCAATGGCTACACATGAATGAATGGTCTGTACGCCAATTTGTGTTCCTTTATCCGTTTAATCCAGAGGGGCAATATTAAATTAGTTCTGCCAGCATGTGAATTGGACTGTGTGTAATTGGGTCAACGTTATGTTCACAAATGAGTCAAGATTTGCTCTACAACACAATGATAAGCATATAAGGGTCTGGAGGAGACAAGGCACAAGCAATTGGCCTGAGAACATCACCAAACATCATGCATTCCACAATGAAAGCATCATGTTCTGGAGAGGAATTTCATTCGGATATCGCTCCACCGTGCACATTAACAGGCGAGATTCTGTGACGGCTGTGTGGTATTGAGGTGAAGTCCTAGACCCCAATGTGAAACTGTATGCTGCAGCAGTTGGTTCTTCTTTTGTTTTAATGGACGATAATGCACGACCCCATAGAGCTGCCATTGTTGAGGACTTTCTGGAAAGTGAGAGGATTGTCCATTACGGTCCGGCTTACACGCCGAACCTTAATCCAATTGAAAATCTTTGGGATGCCCTCAGTCCTGCTGTATGTAGACGTTTCCCACCTCCAACCACACTCAGAGATTTAGGGCCCGATTCAAACGAAACAAAGTTCTATCGTTTTCCGTTGCGATCGCGGAAATTTTCGACTGATTCCTATGTTTCCTGTTCAAGTGAAACCTGTCTATCGCTTTTGGATCACGTGACACTGCGATCGGTGCTTTGCTATCGCTTTTTCAAAAGCGATCGTTTTCGAGAACATGGGGGATCGATCGGCGGATGGTTGATAAGAAGATTACAACAACGAAGACTCGTTATTTAAAATTACGAAGCAATCCGTTGGAATTATCAGACAGGGAATTCTGCAAAAGATTTAGGTCTGCGGAAAGCTGAATTTTCTCGCAGAACAGAATTTCTGTAGGGTTTATTTTCTGTCGGCCTTTGAGTTCCACTCTAGCAGACACTACGATGCAGGCGCCATCTATAGTCCTTATTTTAAATCGTTTATTGCTCGTTAAATTTGATGTTTGAAACAGCGCGAAAAAATACATGAATAACGAATAATTTCTCGCTAAAATAAGCATCCTAGCAACCCTCCTAAACAAATACAAATATTCATACCATTATATTAAGGATGTCTTTGATTGTTAATTATATATCAGAACATAAAATATATAGTAATTCTACCCCTCCATTATAATTATAAACAGCTTCTCTGCTACAGAAAAATAAAATGTAGTAGGCAAACTAGAGAACAATTATTATTCGATAATTCGAACAATTCGACATGATAATTATGACGAACAATACTATTATTAATAATTTTCTAAAAAAATCTTCATAAATTAAAAATATATTTCCATGATGATAAACATACAAAAAATATTAACCTAAACCAGTTAAAATTTTAAACCATTAACCTACAATACTGTTGGGGAAAAAATTAAGACACAGCCTGTTGTCCGTTGCAGCTCAAACATAAATAAATAAACAGTTAGTCGTCGCCATTAAGTTAAAAGTTTTTCCAGAGAAAGATGCGATTATTTTATTGGCTAACAGCGACTTTCTACGTCACCGGAAGTTGCGTTTTCACTCTGTGGCGATAAAGTTTCGATCTAGCAAACGTGTAAGTTCGATCGCCTATTTTGTTTCACTTTGAATACACTTTTGCGATCGCTTGTAAAAGCGATCGAACTTCCAGAGAGAAAACGATTGTTTTGGAGACGACCGATCGCGTTTCGTTTCAATCGGGCCCTTAGAAACTACCCTACAAGAGGAAGGGCGAGTACTTTACTCCGCAGTGGTTGATCACCTCATAACAAGGATTATCACATGCTGGATACTTTGTATGAAAGTGAGGAGTACTCTTATAGCCTATTAATATCAGTTTTTGTTGTTGGTTTTATATTTAAACATCATTTTGTTAATGACGCAAATATGACGTCCTCTTATAATTTATGAAAATTCAATTTTTTTTAATCTTTGAATGTAATTTTTGTTTATTTCATGAATAAACATAGAGCTAGTTACTTGCAGCTTTTCGTGTCAATCAAAGTAGTACTTGCCCATTTTTTTCACATTTTACCACTCTGTGGTTAACATTTGGAAGTGAGTGTATTTGATTGAAAATAGAAACTTTAGAGACCTTCTAAAAGCCCTGCAACCAGAAAATTATCTGCTGATAAACTAACCAAGTGAACTAACTGAACTAAATTATAAACTGTACTGTACGAGATAGTGATAGACTGGTACATAAATTTGCAGTTTCCATTTTGAAAAATGTAGTCGCTACGTGACAAGTGATGACTGTTAATTTTGACTTTTACTGGAATCTCACATACTATGAATTTATTTTATATGACATAAATTTCTCGAGTTTATCAATCTCAAGCAATTTTTAATTTGATATCATGTTTCTGACTACTGCTAAAGAAAACCCAGTTAGTAATATAACTTGCATTCACGTTGAAAAAGCTTGATAACATCTGCTATATTTCGTAAACGAGCTCCAAGTGCTAACATTATTGTAGTATGGTTACTTTCATTTGCGTTAAGTGTACTTTTGCATTTTAGTTGCACCCCCCCCAAAAAAAAAAAAAAAACCTGGGATATAACCAGGAAATGGCCTCTTCAAAAATTTGGATTTGCTAAAACTGTATGTCAGTAACATGGGCTTTGCATGCAGTGGCAGTCCTTGGTATTTTTCTAAGTGGTGTGAAGTAAAAAGTGTGCTCCCTCCCTCCCCACATAAGTAGCTAGAAAATTTTTCAGAGGGATAAAATGAGGATTTCAAAAATATATGGACTCTCAAATATAGATTATAAATGCAGGGTGGTCCCAAAAAGGTGGTAATGGGCTTTATTTCTTTATCTATTAGAGATAAGTGATCAATGTAAATTGAAAAAATGTTCAAAATAACTTCGGAAATAAGACTCAGTTAAGAAAAAAATTCTCTCGTTCATTTACAAAAAGTTACACTTTTTAAATTGGTATGCAACCCCCGTATGAAAAAAATTCCCTGTTAGTAAAATGTGCTCCTTACACTGATGAGCTGATTTTCAAAATTTGGCGGCACAATACAGAGGCATAATTACTTTTCTTTTAATTCTGCTCTTATTACCAAGAGCCCAACACATAAACCTGTGGAGAGAATGTTGTTTGTTTTCCACCGACAGGTGACTTTTATAGCCTCGAACCCAAGAAGTCGATATCCTCCTATGACCGAAAGGAGCGGTTCCGGTTCCGGACCGGGTCAATTGTTAGAGATGTATCCTAAGGTGACCAGATTTTTGTAGTCAGAATCGGGGACATGTCCCCGATTCTGACAACAAAACTGGGGACATTTATAATTAATTCAATAATTAACAGTAATTTAATTGCAAAACAATGCAATAATTAAAAAATTGTCCCCAGTTCCATTTTTACATTCTGGGGACAATTTGAAAAACGTCCTGAAAATGGGGACGTTTGGTCACCTTACTAATATACAATAAGAAAACCACACTGCCCAAAATAGAATACCCCCCTTTTTCCAGACTATTACTTTTAAATTATTGAAATGTTAAATGTATCCATTTCTTTCACCAACACTTCGTTTACGTTCAGTATGTTAAAAAATTCCATTATTACTCTTTCATTTCCCTAAATTGAAATAATAATTCGAGTCTTTCTGATTTTTTTTATCATAAAAATTCCCATATGAATTAGGCAAATAGCTCCGGTGGGGGGCCACAAGCTCCCTGACGGCGGGTCATGTGCCCCCCCCCCCACTAGCGCCACCCTTGGTTACTATTGGATTACACACAGCGAATGTGGGTTGTCTGTCCTGGATTTTTTGTAGCAGACGACAGACTGAAATGCACAGTGAGCGGTAACAAAAATGAACTCTTTTAAACGTCAGCTGGAACTTCTCTTTTGGAAAGTAAGTTATTATTACGTCATCGTCTATAACTATGTCTTTCCGTCATAACTGTTTATTCTTTTTAACCATTAGGGATTATTTCGACGTTTGTCAAAATCTCACCTCAACAATTATGAAAATAAACATTCACATAATTCACGCATAATTTTAAAAAGTAAAATAAGAATTTGATTAAATAGTTAAGAAGTGTATAAAATTTTAAAGAATGAATTACTAAAATGAATGCACTATTAAAAATAAAAAGTACTTTATAATTCAGTAGGTATATTACCAGAGTTATTTTTGAGCTATAAATAAACGTTCGAATTCAATTAGATTCATAAATTAATAGCGTCAGTTATAGACCTTGATCACGTCAATTTGGCCACAAGAAAACATTAAATCATTTAGAGAATCTCTCTGTAAAAAAACAAAAATTATCATGAAATTAATCATATATCAGTTTTAAATACAAACGATTGAATCATTTAACCAAAATTAAAGTCGCTGATTCTGGGTTGGTAAACATTAATTTTAATAGCATCTCATATTTTTATCGGGCTAAAAGAAAAGAAAATACCTTCGATAGTTTTTCTGGATAACTCCACAGTTTTATTACAACGTTGAAAATGTCCACTAAGCAATAATATCATCTTATCAAGAGAAAACAGATTTTCAGCTTCCACACATAAACACGTTGTAGTCAAGCGCCGCCATCTTTAATTTACAACTCAAACGAAGTAAACCAGCTCTCCTGACGGTCGGTTTAGTTTAAGGTGACCAAACGTCCCCATTTTCCGGGGACAGTCCCCATTTTCAGGATGTTTTTCAAATTGTCCCCAGAATGTAAAAATGGACCTGGGGACAATTTTTAATTATTGCATTGTTTTTCAATTAAATTACTGTTAATTATTGCATTAATTATAAATGTCCCCAGTTTTGTTGTCAGAATCGGGGACATGTCCCCGTTTCTGACTACGAAAATCTGTCCACTTTAGTTTAGTTTAAAAACTGAGTGCACTTCGTTTGCGTTTCCGAACGCTAAAGTGTAAATGGTTTACACCGAATCGGACTATCCGAACGGCTTGGAGTGCCGTGTGTGTAAACGGTTTGAACCGTCGGGCGTTTACGAACTCGACCTATTCGATTACACACAGCGAATGTGGGTTGTCTGTCCTGGATTTTTTGTAGCAGACGACAGACTGAAATGCACAGTGAGCAGTAACAAAAATTTACCCCCATATGCAGGCAACTCAACTAATGAAGTGATAATGATACGATCATTTTCTAAAAAATAACGATGGCATCACTATCTCGTATGCAAACTCGAAGAAAATGATGATCATTATCTCTGACGTCAGAAAATACCCCGATCACTTTCTCCAAATCAACTTTTAGAGACGATATCGATTATATCGAATGTAGACCAATCAGAGGTCTTCTAGCAATGGGGTTTATTAATATGACGTAACGCAGAATTTGCCCTGCTGTACCCTGTCTGCTAGCAGCTAGAGAGTTTGTTTTGATTTTAACGGGGAGCTCGTGATGGCTGAAAGTGGTTGTTTAAGCCTTGCAATGCAACATAATAGATCGAATAGAAATAAAAGGACTTGCAAAAGTGTTTTAAAACATTTCAATAACGATATAAGTTCAGTAGTCAGTTTTGTAAAGATAATTTTTTGTACAAAGGTATAGAGATTAAACTCGCAAATTAAACTTGCGATTTGTATTTGCTTTCGTTAGAGTGGGAATGTTAAAGTTTTATGGTGAGTATGTTTAAACTTTTATCGTTTCTTTTCGTCTCAATGTTAATTATACGCTTTTGCAATGCATGAACTGCAACTCATATTCTTTCTAACACTCCTGATTAATACACGTTACACAGTTATGCAGAGTGCATTGCAATAGCATTTTCTTTTCTTTCTTTTTTTTTTTTTTTTTTAACCACACGATTTCTTGTAATGTGCTTTTATTTAAGATACCTTACATTTACTATGTTAGTGTTTAAAAATATACTACTATAACATGTTGAACTTAATTAGTTTCAGCCGTATAGTTTTAAGAGTAATATGCTAACTGATTTTTTGGGAATGACAGAAATATTCATATTTCTGCCTTCTCAAATAAATCTGTTGGATACTCTAAAAACAAATCTCTAATTGCCAGTGAAGTGTGCTCCCTCACCAAGTGGAGATAACTTGCCAAAGTGTACAATGTTCGAATTAATCGCAAAAGGTAAGCAATATCTTTTAGTTTTATACAAGTTACTAGCCGCCTCCGGTGACCAGTTGGTTCGCCATCTTAATAAATCTTGTTCAAAGAGAATACTGTTCCTCACCGGCTTCCTTGGCACTGAAATCTCTCAGATTCTGAATGGAATTTAAAATTAAGATGGTTACAAATAGGAGCAGTCCTACGGTAAGTGTCACCCCCTGCTAATATAAAAATGACATCCCCTTTTATGCTCTTAGTTTTTGAGTTCCAAATGACGCCCCTTCGAAGCCGGCACCCAGATGCGATGCTTACTGTGTCGGGCCACCCCTGGTTACAAAAATAAGATGGTTAAATGATAAACACCTACAAACAGAAACAAATAATTTTCATTGTATACTAATAACGGAACGAAAAAAAAAGTAAGAAAATCTGAAACACTTTCAGATTTTAAATATGCACTAGAGTGCTATATATTAAAAGCATATTATAATCCCAGTGGCAGAAAGTTTTGTAGCGGTCTGCGACAAGCTTTCAGAGTTTCATAATCAGTCTGCAAAATTTTGCGTGTAATTTTAGTGGATAATTCATAAATAAAACCAGCAATTTTTAACCACTGCTGTTAAATAGTGCAAGATTTTTGTCCAATTAAAAAAAAAAGGATTTTCAAAAATATATTACACAAGGCTGTGCATGGATTTTCAGATACATCTAATATTACGTCTAATATAGTTTTTATGCTCATATACGATACAGCATAAAACAATGAAGTGTAACATATCTTCATATAATTTCTGTAAAATACGAAAGAAAAAAAACTGAAGGCTAATTCCATGCACAGATTTATCAGATAAGAACTGTAATAAAGAACATGTACAAAAAAAAATTTAAATCTTTATCTCAAATTAAAAAAAAAAAAAAAAAAAAAAAAAAAAAAAAAAAAAAAAAGGCCCTTAGCATGTTTAAAACGTAATTGAAGAAAATATGAACATGGAGAAAAGGTCATCTAAAAAGTTTGTTTGCCAGTGTAGGAACTAAAGTTGCAGTATCTCGTGATATTATTGCCATATGATTAAAAATAAGGTGTCAAAATTTTTATAATTTAGCAAGCTGAAAGAAAATAGATTCTTTGACCTTTGGTGTAAACTGTTCCCTTAAAAGCAATAAATCATCTTTCTTAAACTTCAATTTCTTAATGTAAAAAAAAAGTATATTAAAATGTATGAATTACAAATTTTATTTTAAGCAGCAAGTTTTGTAACTAGCTGATTAAAATAAATAACCAGTGGCGGCTCGTGGGATACAGCAAGTACAGCCCGGCTGCACTTAAAATTATCAACAAATACTTTAAAATAATTTATTATACTAACTTTCTTAAATTCAGATTAGAATTATGGAATTTCTATGATAAATTTTTAAAAAATCTAAAACAAAAACAACGTGTTGTAGTAACTGCCGGGTCGCTCATTCAGAAAAAAGCCCTTTAATCTTCCCGCAATTCAACTGTGAGTCTTGGTACAGCCTCGGAGGCCTCGGTACAGCCCTCATAGCCGATCAAGAAATTGGCAGCACCGTTGCCATGGCAACGAGTTTGTAAGCAGTCTCTCCGGCATAGGGAGTTAGTAGCTAAGTACAGCTGATGAAAGATTTTCAAACGACGGCTGTAGTGAAGAAAAATGTCACTAATATGCTTAATTTTGGCAAAATATAATACATTGCAAGTGCTGTACTCGCAAAATGCCTCAAATCGCCCAATTTTCAGATCAATTTCTGGAAGTACCACTTAATTTCAGAATCGCACAACGTAGTTTTGCTAAGACACTTTTTATATCATTCGTAGTTATTTATGGTTAGTAAATATCTGTAATAATTATGAATAATGCGTAATAAGAAAGCCGGTTAAATAGAGTAAAGCGTTCAGAAAAAAAAGAGAGAAAAACTTGCAAGCGTGCAAAACAAAACAGAGAAGAGGAATAACTATACAGCTGGCGACGAACTCTAGAGTATTGAATTTTTCAACTATATTTTCTTCCCTCTTCCCTCATTTCCTAAGCGAAATACGCATGACGCCGATCGAGTTCTCACTTGAGTCAGTAAAAACAAAACATTGCAGAGGGGCACTTTCAGGTTACTCAGCTCTTCAAAGATAATGAAAAATGCAATATAATAATACCGATCTGAAAAAATAGAACATTTGTAAAAGGCATTTTAACGAGTAATATTTGTGAGAAAGGTCCGATTTAGAAGGTAATTTTGTAGAAGGGCCGTTTTTAATCAGTCAATCATATTTTTATGATGAGGTTATTGTATTTATCTGAAGGGGCCGTTTCAATAAATGCATTTTTGCGATAGGGCGCAAAAACGAATCCAAAATGTTGCATGGGAAATAAAAAATGATGATCATTGGCAAATAATAAAAATGTGAAACCAGGAGGGCGCAGAGGTGTGTAAAAGCTAGATTCGGCCGTTCCTTTTCGCACGTTTTTTGCGTTCGCAGAGCGGAGACAGCGTAACGAGCCGCGGCAAAATGTTCCGGAAAGTTGCGGACAGTTAAAAATAATTTCTTTTACAGCAGAAATAAAAAACTTTTTTTTAAATATGCCGACAAAAACTGTCCGCAAGCAGATTTTTGTGTCCGCGACATTGTCGCCGTGTTTCTGATACGGGGATTATAATCCGTGAGTCTTACCTATTTTGGTTCTTATTTCATTAAGTTGGAAAGTATATCATTATTCATGATTGTGATTAAACAAAATTAAAATTTCTAACATTCTTTTTCTGGATGTATTACATTAAAAATAGATGGAGAAAAGCTGCACAAAAAATACGCAATTCCAACGGAATGAAAATTTTAAAAACTTATTCTGAGGTGTATTCATAATCCAAGCAGCAAATGATAAATTGCACCAAGCGTTAGAATCATCTCCCCAAAATCGCACATCAATCATTTTATTTTTCGCCAAATTAAAAAGTTGCACATTTCAGTCTCTTAAAATTTCCAAATCCTATTTTACTTTTGAGTATAAAACATTTCATTCCTGTTCTGATTTCACATGCACACTATATTTTAATTAAAAAACAACCTTACAAATAATCTAAACAAAAAAAATCGTCATTCTTTTATTTTTACTTCAAGAGTCTGAATCATTTAATAAACGCGCCAAATATGGCAACTTAGATATGCTGAATTCTCTCTTTTTCCACTGCGGAGTTACAATTACGAAATGGCAGAGCAAAAATTATCCTTTTGCGACATGTTTTTTATCGATATCTGATAAAATAATTCGAATTTCGAAAAAATCTTTTTGAGGTATGTCGGGACCCGTCCTGGAGAATTTCCATACAAAATTTGGTAGGTTTAAGATCACCCGTTTCGGAGTTACGCGAGACACAGACAAACTAACTAACCAACCAACTAACTGACATTTTACAGTTTGTTTTATTTATATAGATGCTTCTCAATATGGATGTCTGCCCGGTAGCAGAAACCGTGCAGCATGGCAGCAAGTGCTGCAGATCAATCTAGCAGGTTAAAAAAATGTTTGTGTTTCAGTCAGATGCACTTTTTTTTTTCCCCAGGCTATCACGTTATGACATCCTCCCTTCTACAGACAAAAGCTAACAACCATCAATATCACTGCGAACAGTGCCTCACAGGTGTTTAGTCTCTGGAAAGGGGTGATAGACTGAGGGGAGCTGGAGTCGCCACAAATAGAAAACAGACACATTCCCACAAAGACTCCGCGCCTTGACCATACGCGTGAGGTATCCTAGTAGAGAATATCATTCTGTTTTTTGTGTTTCGTTCATGTGTGCACTACTGCCGATGTGTATGCAAGTTGTTTAAAATGGCTGCACAGTACGAAAAGGTTGCATGTTTTTATTGCAATGAGCAAGTTTTGATTGTAGTTTATTCAGGGAACGTTAAGGTTGCAGATAAATTTTGGTTTCTGCTCCTGGTGCTGCAGATTGATACAGAAAATTCTTCTACTGGGGATGTCTGTTGCAATGTACAAACGCGTTAAAAGAATTTACATATTAGAACACACTTCAATATAAGTACAAATTTACTGTCTGTTTTACTATGTAAGTTTCCTTAATACACATATTATTGTATTAAAATGGACAATGATAATATTTAATTAAAAGTAAAATTATTACATCTTCTTGTTATGTCTGATTATTGTCACTTGGCAACAACAACAAGAAAAACCTGTGTCCATTGTGATATCAAGTAGAGGTGTGCTGGATCGTTAAATTAGATATGCAGAAATGGATCTGTAAACGGACCATAAAACACCTAGGATGAACATAACCTGATTACCGAATAGGCCCATAAGGCCCGGGCCTATAGTAAAAAAAATCTAGGGGCCTCAAAACTACAATATGTATTATTTTTACTTGTGGAATGGCGGGCCGCAAAATAACAGCAGGCCTATAGTATCAGAAAGTGTTAATCAGGCCCTGAGGATGAACACTTATTATCGACTATACATGTGTGTCATTGCAATTGGACAAGAGTGATCATTGTTTTTAGCATTTCTCTAAGAGACATTTAAGAAATTAAAACTTATTGGAATGTTTCATTTTTTTAATTACAAATACATAAAATTTACATTAATAAATTTGTTTTAATTAATCATGATACTCACACAAAGGGATCACACTGCCATCTGTCTTCAGCACTTAACTGCAGAGATTTCTTTTACTCTTGCAGCTTGTAAAACTGGGCAGATAACTTCATCCTATTTTACAAGCCGAAAAAGTACAAGTACAATGCTGCTGCTTCAAATGTACAGCAAAATTGTACAAGCACTCATTAGGCATAAAGAATATGAACTGTATCGATCACATTCCTAAAAAAAAAAAAAAAAAAAAAAAAAAAAAAAGACTATAATATTAAAGGAAACTAAAAATGTAAACAAATTGTCACTTCAAGAGCGCAACCAGAAAAATTTTTCAAGGGCAGGGGGGGGGGATATGAAATAAATGGTGAATAAATAAACCTTGTATCTGCATGACATACAGCTTATGCTAACTAATCTGATAATTTCGGACAAAGAAGGGGATACAATTTATAAATTCACAGTGCAAAATAATAGCAACACACTGCATGCAGAACTCAAAAGAAGCCACACATTTCATACTATGTCACATATGACATGTCACCCAAGCAGTGGCGTAACTATGGGGGGGGGTAGGAGAGGGAGCCCTGGGACCCAAATCACTATTGTGTATGGTAGAAATGAATGTGCAGGATATATCAGGTTGTAACGAAAGTTTTCCGCCAGATTTGCTTGAGTCAGCTCATGCGGTACCGAGCGATTGACCTTATATGTCAAGTTTATGCGATGCCTAGCGTGACTAATGGACATGGCACTAAAGAACTCTTTTAGCTAGCTCTCAAGTGGATGAATATTTTATCTTCTTCCACAAATTCTCGCAGGCAAGCCTCATCAGCATTAGTAGGCCGGCCAGAGCGCTCTGCTTCTTAAATGTCTCAGTCCTCGTTTTTGAACTTTGGTACCAAATCTTCACAGTGTCGTATGATACAACAGTAGTACCTTAAGCTGTACACATGATTCGGTGTCATTCTGTAGCTGACTTTTTGCAACAGAATTGAGAGTAAATGATGGTTCAATCTGGTAGCATGATAGTTCCATTTCAGACACCTTCTACTTAATCATAACGATATTGTTTTACAGATTTCACAACACAGTGCTCTAAATCAAGCCTTTTTCTTTCAAGTAACAAAAATTGTTTAGCAAAATATTGGCAAAGACACCAACGCGAACTGTTTGTGCAGACAATACTTGCAGTGGCGGAAAACTAATATATGTGAACATATATGATAAAGTCAAATGTTGGCACAACATCTGCAGGGACAAGACCTGCGCTGCTCAACCGCGCCCATGGACTCTGGGGTACGGATGCCATATACCTTGGCCAGGTGGTCCGACTGATGCGATGCCCAGTGTTTGACCCCAAGCAAGCCTAGTCCTCATTTTATCGCCCTACTCAATGGATGAAAGGCTGAGTTGACACCTTGCCCAGCCTGGGATTAGATATATGATCAGTGTGCATAAAAACTATATACATGTTAATACATATGCTTGTATCAATATGAATCATTAGCGATGTCAACCCCAGGGCCCATACTTAGTCGGGTTATGCATGGAATTTTGAATTTCCGTCAAATTAAAAAAATAAAATAAAATCTGATTTTATAAACTGATAATTGAGCATGTAAACAAAACAATTCAAACATTTTTTACAAAAAGCAATATGTAGATAAATCTAACTAAATAAAAATGGATTGCATTGACTTTACTGATTAATGATGTCAAAGAAACATGCTTAATTTGAAAAGTTTTGATTTTATTAATCAGTAAATAATAGTACTACTAATTACTAAAATTGTTTTAATTTTCTTTAAATGTGGGAGAAAATTTCTAACACTGTTGGACTGTTTACAATTTTATTTATGAGGTAGGATGACAGAAAATCATCTTATGATTGGAAGAAATCATACCCAGGTAGCACAAAGATATTGACAAATGTCCACCGATATCGGGCAATATTTTGAAAGTCTCTGAATGTCATACATTGAATTTACGACATCTGCCGATATTGGCAGATATTAATTAAAAGTAATCCTTTTTAAAAACATTTAAGAGAATTTCTTCAATTATTTTATAACCTTATCATTCAGAAATAACAACCTAATGTTTTTTTTTCATTTAATCCAATTTTTTAGCGATATACTCATTTCAATATACTATTTTAAACATTGGTGAATATCAGGGAATATCGCAGAAATGATATTCTGTTTACAACATTGGTGAATATCAGGGAATATCGCAGAAATGATATTCTGTTTACAACATTGGTGAATATCAGGGAATATCGCAGAAATGATATTTTGTTTACAACATTCGACTCACGCATGCGTACTAATCGTTATTCTTGTCGGGCGGAAGGAATTTCCAAACATCAACAACGTGGGAAGTCGGAGGGTCGGAGTCGCCATTGAACATGAACTTATTCAGGATACATTTTGCTGATCGTCATGGCAAAGGATATAGAATTATCTTCTAAAATGTAGGTACATCTTTTATGTTATTTAACTGTCATTTACATTGTTTTTTATATATTGATATATGTATTGTTTGTTTATATGACGATGCTGCACATCAAATCAGTATTTTTTTTCTACAATTGTGTAAATATTTCGTGAAAGGTGTTTATGTCTGCAATTTCTATGCTTGCGATATTTTGAAGGAGAACGTAAATCTATTTGCCGTTGCGGACATTATGTGAAATATTCTTGTACAAGTTTATTGTGATTGTTATAGTGCACAAAAAATACTGAGTTATTTTTGATATAGTGCACACTAAAAATATAATATCGAAGCTTGGGGGGGGGGAGTGATTTCAGCTTCTTAGAAGCAAAGAAGTTTATCTTCATCGCAGTTTATATCAGAAGTTTTAATTTAGTCTCGGAACATATTTCTATTTTTTTTGGGGGGGGGGCGAGTGTAGAGCTTTTGAAACGTTTAAAGCTCAACTTCATGTGTTTAAAATTAATGTGAAGAAACACAAAAATTGGCTCAGTACCTGAGCCCAAGAATTATATTCAATATTAAGTAGCTAAGAAAATTGGAGGAAATACAAATTATTTTTTTTTTTTTTGTTCAGTGGTTAGTCTAGTAGTTCGCAGCGTACTTTGAGTTTCATTTTGCCTGTGATATACCATCATTTCAGGGTTGGGTTTTTGACTTCAAAAACTGTTTTTCGACATGACAAGCATCAAAAACTGGTTTAAACCGTCAAAAACTAATACATAAAAGAAAGAGAACAATATGCAAACTAATTATGCACTATATTTACATTTTGCATTAAACTAAATGCCTAATTAAAATTAATTATATTAAAATATAACAATTATACTAGCACATAAGTTGTGCTCACTAAGAATAATTAGTTTAATACCATTTATATAACAAATTTATAAATTTAATGTATACAATATTAGGGGATTCTTCGGTTACCGGGTGTCGTCGCCAAGCGGTGATGAGTCGCCAAACTTGGAGTTTGGTCGAAAGTTTGTTTACTTTAGCGTTAGAGTCAGATGTCTGTTGTAACCTGTGTAGATTGAGTTGAGGTGTTGGATGATGCTGTATTTTGATGAAAAAACGCTCGGTGGGTTCATTAAACGATACCAGGATGTTTGGTAAAGGAATTTTGTGATTGGTTTAGGCAATTTAACTGTAATCGGTAAACCGAAAAGCAGGTGAATTTGAATTCGATGTGTAAGTTCTTGTTTGGTGTTTGTTGAGTTATTTACGGGGAATACAAGATGTATTTGTAAATGTGTTGTGTTATTTGAAGTGTAGTGAATATTATGTTGTTGTTTAAAAAGGAAGTGTGTGTTTATTTGAAGGAGGGCGTGATTATAATGTTAAATAAAAGGAAGTGTTTTGGTGTTATGTTATTAGCTGATGTGTTATGGATATTTTTGAAGAGTTTCTTAAAATAAAGGTGTTTTTTTTTAAAAGAATTTTTGCAATTGCTTAAGGTTTTCAATGTGAATTGTAAATCGATATTTGATGTTGTTATGTTTTCATATAGTGACTTTATATGAGGTGTATAACTAGGTTATTTAATGCACCGATGTTGTTTTGAGTTGAAAACGGGCCAGTGTTTGACCAGTTTACATAGCTGTACAAGTAGGTTGCTGAATCCACTGAGGTTTTTTTAGTTAAAAACGGGCCAGTGTTTGACCAGTTTACATAGCTGTACAACTAGGTTGCTGAATCCACTGAGGTTTTTTTAGTTAAAAACGGACCACTGGTTGCCTAGTTTACATAGCTGTACAACTAGGTTGGTGAATTTTAAATTGATATTTGATGTGTTTATGTTTTTATTTTTATGTGCTATTCTAATCATACTGACTTTATAAGAGGTGTAAAACTAGGTTGTTTAATCCACCGATGTTTTTTTGAGTTGAAAACGAGCCAGTGTTTGCCCAGTTTACATTAGCTGTACAACTAAGTTGCTTAATTCACTGTTGTTTTTTTAGTTAAAAACGGACCACTGGTTGCCTAGTTTACATAGCTGTACAACTAGGTTGGTGAATCCACTGAGGTTTTTTTAGTTAAAAACGGACCACTGGTTGCCGAGTTTACATAGCTGTACAACTAGGTTTCTGAATCCACTGAGGTTTTTTTAGTTAAAAACGGTCCACTGGTTGCATAGTTTACATAGCTGTACAACTAGGTTGCTGAATCCACTGAGGTTTTTTTAGTTAAAAAGGGTCCACTGGTTGCATAGTTTACATAGCTGTAGAACTAGATTGCTGAATATTCTGAAATGTTTTTAGTTAAAAGTGGTTTACTGTTTGCTCATTTTTAATTGCCTGTTACTGAATTTGCTGACAATTTTTAGTGTTAAGTATGGATGGCGTATTTTGTTGTATTGTTTTTTTTTTAAGTGGAATATCTGTGGAATTTTAATGTGTTAAAGTAATTTGTATTTCCTGACAGTGCTCAACATGTTGTATTATTTTATCGTATTCTAAAATGGTGTTTCACACGTGAAAAATTTGGCGACAAAAAAAAGCGCCAAGTAGCGGGTGTTGGCGAGAAAAAAAAGTCGCCAAAAATAGCCGACACCCGCTAACCGAATAATTCCCCAATATTATATATAAAAATTGTATATATCTGTGGCACAGCCAGAAATTTATTGTGTGTGTGATACGGGAGTGAAGAATATACTTCTTGTATGACAAAAAATATTGCTCATTAGAGGGGCTTGCGACTCCCCTATCCCCCTTGGCTATGCCACTGATATATGTAATTAATGAATAATATTCTGCAGTTTTTCAAAAATTTCAAACGAAAGTATGGGTAAACATTTCCTAGAAGAAACATAAAGTTTATTTTTGGTTTAATCTAAATTGAGAAGGCTTTAAGGAATAGCCAATAGCATAGCAGTTTCACTCATTTAGACTAAAGAGATAAAGATCAGGTCGTTTTAACTATCAGTATACTAAAGTTTTCCATTCAAAATAGAATTAGTAAAAAATTTTGGGACTTGAATGCTATGAGTAAGCACATCCTTACAAAGTACATAATGGTCTTACTTCTTAAAAATAAATAAACCTGATAGATGTAAACAAAATAAGCATTTTTTACTGATTATAGTGCTTTATTTTTCTAAATATTAATTGATTAATTCATTGCAGATATTAAAGTACAAGCTATTTTGCAATAAAGTAAAACACTTAAAAGTATTGTTTATTTTTTCCACTCAATATTTGAGGTTTTTGTCATGATGGTTTAAACCATGGTTAAAAATGTCATGCGTCAAAAACTAGCCAAGCCTGCATCATTTGTTTCCATCACATAACTTTTCCTACTTTAAAAATCTCATTTTTTTTTCTGCTGGAGCCCAATCATGACCCACAGCAAATTTTAGTTAATGAAATTTGTAACACATATCTTGTATCTTGATTATCAAATTTATAATTTTAGAAAGGTTGGTCACGAGATATTTTGATATGGAATGCCATACCTAAGATTTTATTTTGTTGAGGACTGTGTATCAAATTGTAACGTAAGTTTCGTCTGTAAGCTAAGTAAACAGTCAGATATTCGGGGTTCGGGGGGGAGGCTTACAGTAGCCTTAACCACCAGCCTGGCTGGATACGTGCCTTAGTTCGTTATATACTTGGTTTGCTATAAGAGTTCGACTGTATAGGAGAGATGAGAAATGATGATCTATCATATAATGAAATATGGTTATTTTTCCCGTGGTTTTCTCCAGTTGTTGTAATGTGAATATTCCTTTAAAGTTCTCGGCCTAAAGGCATTCTCCCCCCCCCTCCAGGGGTTGCATTTCAGTTTTTCATTTGGTTGTGCAACTGCACCCCCTATTTGCCACCCCTGATCCCCCCATTACGCAGACAACCTTTGTAGTTTTGCTGTAATTAAAAGCAGCCTTGTGGACACTATTAACAGAGAATTGCATAATCTAAAATTATTCGAACTCAGTTACAGACAGCACTCGAAAGTTGCAGTTGTCTGCTTACCCAGGGCTGTCAGATTTTTAAACGGGCAAGTAAAACAAAGAATTCAGTTGCCCTTAGGGCAACCAAAAAGAAAAGAATTTTCTTTCATGGTAATTATCAAAAAGAGTAGAAAGAAAGAAACTACTATTGTTTTATCTTCAGTGTGCTCGTTTCCTATTTGTTTACAAGCAGCCGATCACCGTCAAGAGAATTCTGCCATCATAGTCAAATCAGACGTAGTCAAAAATCCATTTTTCATAGTAACAGCCGCAATTAAAAAAAAAAAAATTGTATAGCAAAAGTTGCATGGGCAACAAACTGTACTTGGGGGCGACCAAAATAATTTCAGAGGTTGCCCGAGGGGCAGCACAAAAAGAAAACAAAACACAAGATTCTACCCTTGGTTACAGACATTGCGGATAAAAGTTATTTGTAAAAATATTTCATGTTAATGTACGAGCTATTTTGCTTCAATATTGTCATTTCTAAAACTTTTTGTTTTGACTTCACCCTCTTTTTAATTAGTTTTTCTTTCTACAGAAAAAAGAAGTCCTCCCATGTTAAGTGTGTCCTTTGTGACACAGCTAGAGTGAAAGAACCTGAAAGCTAATATCATAGGTTTCCGAAAGACCCAATAATGTAAGTGTTAATTTTAGTAAGAGTATACCATGTGTTACTCATCTTGTAATGAAGCTATCAACAAATTCTTTATGTATGGTAATGTACAATGTAGGGATGCACCGAATATTCGGTATACTGGCAGTATACCTATTCGACAGTATACCGTGACGGTTCGGCCAAATACTTAAATATTCGACAACCGAATAGTAAACAAATTTAAGTATTCCCCAATTAGTAAACAAATACATATTTTTTATATCAAGAATGAAAGATATAGTATAGTACCATAGTACTAAATTGATTCAAGTTGTTACTAATATCACATGTGAATAAGCGTTAGAAACCCGTATAAAGTCCTCCTACCAATGCACCCCCATCCTTGGCAGATAGTCGTAACGTAGCATTCCACAATCACACAAAAAAACAATATCCCAATGAAATTAGTTTTAATGTAAGAGAAAAGACTCAGATGTTAAATTTGAATTTTGTTGCTTTTTCAGATTTTCTTAAGTCATGACACATTGTATTAACCTGTGCTATTACTAACTGATTTAAATTTGAAACAGTAACCAGGAAAAAAAAACTCATAACATTAAGGTAATTAACTCCTAAAGTAATCAATATGCTTATTCTTGATGAATGAGAATTCATTTGTGGTGAATAGTCACTGTTATGCCATAAAAGTGTCATTTGTTACTTCGATCATGTGATCTGTCTCAACTGTATTTTTACTTTCCGAACATGTACCATGTAAGGAAAGTATTGTAATCATGAAAAAATTCGACTTCGAGATTTTGGTGTTTTTAGACGTTTTGAGGGCTTCTGAATCCATTTATGCTATTTTTACGAGATGTATGTATGTATGTGTGTGTGTGTGTGTGTATGTGTTTGTGTGTATGTGAGTGAACACGATAGCACCTGAACGGAGCATTCAATTGAGCTCAAATTGGATATATATGTCATAAACTACCGTCGCAAGACCGGTATTGATTTGGGTGTGTATAGGACTTATAGTTTTTCTACAGGGCTACGACAAAGATTTCTCTTACATTATGGCCTATGGGGGTAAAATTCTTGAAAGTGCGCTAGCGTTTAAACGGCATATTCGATTGAGCTCAAATTGGGTATATATGTTATAAACCGCTATCTTAAGACCGATATTAATTTGGATGTGTATAGGACTTATAGTTCTTCTACAGGGCTATGACAAAGATTTCTTTTACATTCTGGCCTGTGGGGGGAAATTCTTGAAAGTGCGCTAGCGTTTAAACGGTACCTTCGATTAAGCTGAAGTTGAGTATATATGTTATAAATCACCATCTTAAGACCGGTATTAATAAACCAAACCATTAATAATTTCATATGTCCGGCATTTCTCTTGGCAAAAAAATTGCTCGTCTTGGCGGACTGCCGGGATAATACGCAAGTACCCTAAAATTTATCACTAACAGTCTGTTATTACTTTTTTTTTTCTCTACCAAGTCTAAGCAAATTTTGGGTGCCACTCAGGGGCGTAGCCAAGGGGGGGTTTTAGTTGTGTATAAGAATTATAGTTTTTCTACAAGGCTACAACAAAAATTTCTTTTATATTATGGAATAATGGTATATGTTGAGAAATTCTTGAAAGTGTGCAAGCGTTTAAACGGTGCATTCGATTGAATTTCAATTTGGTATGTATGTTTGAATTATTCATCGATTCAAATTTATTTAAATGCTTGGTAATGATCTTAATCCTAAGTGTTCGGAAAGTCGAGTGGAGTCACTCCAGAAATTCTAGACTCCAGAAATTCACTCCAGAAATTCTAGAATTTATTTAAATTCTAGATTTCCCTAGAAAAACAATTTTATGGAAATTTACCTTCCATGGCCAACCTAAAATTGGTACTTACGTATTATCCCGGTGGTCATTCCAGCCAAACTATTTTTCCGTCAAATGAGTTGCCAAACTGTTGCCCCAATCGTATTCAAAACCATTAATAATTTCATATGTCCGGCATTTCTCTTGGCAAAAAAATTGCTCGTCTTGGCGGACTGCCGGGATAATACGCAAGTACCCTAAAATTTATCACTAACAGTCTGTTATCTGTTATTACTTTTTTTTTTCTCTACCAAGTCTAAGCAAATTATGGGTGCCACTCAGGGGCGTAGCCAAGGGGGGGTTTTAGGGGGGTCATAACCCCCCATGAGAAATTTTTTGCCATACAAAATGTATATTCTTCACTACATTATCACACACACGTATACATATATATGAATTGTAGTAGTCGTAACCCCCCCCCATGAAAATTTCTGGCTACGCCCCTGGTGCCACTAATAATACTTAACTCAAACTAAAACCCAATCTAATTAAGAATTATTGGATCTTGGGATCAAACTTGCTAGTTAGTATTGTTTCATTAATTAATTAAAAAACTAGTATAAAACAGCATATCATACCATTTTGATATGTTTTGAAATGAGCAATGTATTTTTTAATTAATAGTTTTTTAAATATCAATGTTTAAAATATTCATCAATTTTATTTATTTTTTACTGTCAGAGTATATTATTTTAAGAGTAAAAGAGAGTAACAAAACGTCAAATCTGATTCTTCCGCTAATTATTAATTTAAAAATGCAAGATTTCCCGATTTTGATGGGGAAATTAATAATTTCATTCTGATAATTTAAACCTTTCAGCCAACCATGTGGTTAAAATATTTTTGTTAATTTTATCGTGTAGCAATTACATGTCTGAAAAGCTTTTTTTTTTTCTTTCTTTTGTAGCTGCTGCTGCTTTGAAGTTTAAGGACAAGGACAAGGAGGTTTTGGCAAATATGTTTGGTCGAAGTTTAGCTGAAGCACCTGATTAGAATAAAAAAAGATTCGTGTTTCAGATTGTTCTTTAACATTTGATATTGTGGACAATTATACTGAAAACTTATAAAGATAATTTTGTTTTTAAAAATAAAATATGAAAATCTGTTTCATGTAATTTTTTGGAAAGAAAACTTAATTTGAAGTGTGTTTATAATTAAGGATATTTATAATATTAAAAATGTACAGTACTAATTTTTTACCAGAGTTAATCCTTTTCCAGTAAGCTGTTTAAAGCGCATTTTGTTTTGCATGAATTAAAACTTAAATTAGTTTTTAAAATTCATAATTGTGCAATTTTAAGCATTACTCAATTTTAATAGCATTTCCAATTTAATGAAAATCTTAAAATATAGCCCAAAAAAGATTTTAATCCATTTATTCCAAATCAAAACTTATTTATTTTAATATTTTCTTCTTCTCTTGTTTACAACCAATAATATTTGCTTTTCGATCAAGTTACAGTAGAACCCTGATTATCCAAGGTGGTCAGAATCAAACATGCCTCGGATAACACTGACAATCATAATCACAATTACAGTTTTAAACATACTGCAGATCATGTCCAGACTTCGAAACGATTACAGTCAAATGTAATTCCCTATAAGAATGCTATTTCTTAATATTTTATAAATTCTACAGAAATAGTGTAATAAAATATTTGATTTCACTAAGATCAAGATTACTACCTTTTTAGCAAATTTAACAGTAACTGGTCATAATCCTTTTAGGAATTGGCCATAGTCGTAATCCTTTTCAATTCTTGTAATCAATTGCAGATGGATGTGTAATCATGCGAAGTCTGATCATGAATCTTTTACATTAACCAAGGTGTCACATTGAATATCATGGAGCATTGCATAACCAAGGTTCTACTGTACTTTGAAACATTATAAAGAAATGTATTTAATCACTCGTAACTGGAATTTTCATTCATCCCTCTTGTAATTTTTAATGGAATCCAAAGGCTTAAGAGATAACTTTTAATACAAATATATTGAAAATGAATTCATTGATTCTAAGATGCATTAGTGCTTCATGGAAATTAATATAAATTTAGGGGGTGGGGGTGGGAAATAACCTCCAATGGCAAATTACATTTTGTGGGAAATGTTTCAAGGTAAGTACAGAGTAAAAAAAGAAATATGAGCATATTACTGGAATTTTTTTTTCTTTAATAGCTATTATTTTACTCGAAGAAAAGCTCTATTTATACTTCCTGCCCCCTCCCTTTTCCCTTTACACATATGGCAAACATTTATTGTATACTTTGAAATTGGTCATAACTCCCACAATCTTTCTGAAAAATTCAAGATAACCTGTGTTGACCAAAGAAAAGAGTATGTAGTTTGATTTAACACTGAGATTGTTATAGCAGAGCTGTAGTAATTAAAAGTATATTGTCTTTGTGGATTTTATGAGTAGTGGCTACTATAAAATCCAAAGTAAATTTTATATTCTATAGGTGATTATAAAATAGCTGCCTATAGTAAAAGTTTCAACTATTTGTTCAAGCTTTTAATTGTACTCTACAATATAAATTGCTGCAAAATTTGAGTATTAACCCTCCGAGCGGCCTGGAGTTTGCCTAGTGATAACTTCAAAAAAGTTCCAGTGTATGGGATCTGTATCTCTCGAAAATGCACAAGAAAAACCTGCTTCCCCCCATTTCCGCATGGAAGGCGTGGGGAACAAGGTAATTAACAAACTGCCGACGTGACAGTCTACCTACCGCCTGATAAATTACTTTGTATTGTAGGAGCACATGTCCGGTGAATCTGACCAACTGGTCTCCCTCACCTCTTTCCCCCCTAAATACTCGGGAATCTACGCAACGTTGTAGGAAACCAAAGTTCTTTTCTCGGTGGCTTACATGTACACTCACCCACAGCCAGATTTTTGTCTGATGAAGATTGGAAAAAGAGATATTTTGTTTTTTGTCCCCTCTCATAATGAGCAGGTAGTGAGAGTGACGCTTGTGCTCTAAAAATAGTAAAATTAGTGATTATCTTTTTACTATACTTCTTTATCTGAAAAATTTCTTTATAAAGCTTTGATAATGAACGAAAAATAATATATCTAATGGGCCCCTTTCAAGATGAAGCCCTGGACACAGCCCCGATTTGCTCATGCGATAAGACCCCGTGTACATATTTTCAATAAAGTGTCCAATGTCAGATATATCTCATTTACCTGAACCTTATATAAGACGCTGTGCTTCATAAAATGTGCAAAATGTTCCATATAATTATTATTATTTATATTTTTTTCGAACTGTGCATTTTTTCATAAAAGTTTATATAGTTAGTTAGGAAAGAGAAATAGGAAATTTGGCTTTCACTCGATCATTTTTGAAGTTGTAATGCAAAAAAAAATATGACAGTTAAAAAAAAGAGAGAGAGAGAGAGTATAATGTACTTGAGTGTAGGGTAATAAAGCTTTCATTTAAATTATCTCAAGCGTACGAGAAAAATAAAAATTAAAAATTCTTCGATGTTTCATTTAAAAAACTTGTTTAGTAAATTTGTTAAAGGAAATATCTATATTAATCTTTGTTAGATAATAAACGTTTTTAAAGACCTTTATTTATGTTCTGCATATGCGAAAAAATTCTAAGAAAAATTAAGAGCACGAATCTGAGAAAGTAACACACCTAGGATTCATGCCATCTGAGATTTTTACCAAAAAATTCCCAGTTGTTATTTATCTTATTAATGTAGCAAATCCAGAATATCTTGTCTCAAAGTGAGTTGTTCATTTTTTATGGCCCACTAAAAAAGCAGACCCGTAGCCAGATTTTCTATTCAGGGGGGGCACCCTCTTTTTTTCAGGGGGGGGGGCACCCTAACTTAAGTGGGGTGGCATCCTATATTTTTCTTCATTAAATAATAGCATACGTTTATAATTAAATAAATTCTGAAAAGTCCAAACGGCTTCCAAGAAGTAAAAGTTCCTTGGCTTAAACAGAATGGATTTAAAGTTGTCAAGATCATATTTGGAAGATGAGAACACATAACAAAAATGACAGAGTATTACAAAGAAAAACTTTGTATATATAAAACTTTGATATATAAAACTTTGATATAAAACTTTGATAACTTTACCTTATATACAAAAATTTTTCAAAGCATCTGCATTAAACTTTTTTTATGTGAAATTTTCTTGGGGGGATGGGGCTCAGCCCCACCTGGCACCCCTTTGGCTAAGGGCCTGTAAAAAAGTCCGTGCAGCACACAAAAGTGGGGTTTTTTCTCAGACATAGAAAATGCTGTGGTCAAAAACTCTTTGCGGGAACAACTTGCCATGATATTTATTTCACATCTATAATGTTAGACGATAGAACTTCATGAAATATATGAGAAATCTGTGGCAGGTTATCGACGCAAAGTCACTGAAGGTCACAAAAACACACGTTTTCTTTCTTTTCTTTCTTTCTTTTTTTTTTTTTTTTTTTTTTTTTTTGTCATTTTTAAGGCTTAACCATAGCTTGCGCCTTCAAGTTGCTAAGGCAAAAGAGGAGTCTTTTGAAAGACATGTACTAGCACTAATAAAAAAATGAATGTATAGTTGACGCAAGTTGAATGCGCTTTTAGATTTATAAGACCAAAATCTGAAAATTTTCAATTTTGACTGAAATTCGAAGTTTCATAAATTCTTGCGGCAGAAGTTTATTGAAAGTAATTCTTTTGGATCGTTTTTATGTGAATATATTGTATTATTTGAATGCTCAGCGCTTATACCAAGTTTTGCGCGCAAGATTAGGACCCACTGGCGCATTGACTTAAATTGAATTAAATGAATTTAATTCAATTTAAATTATCTATATTTAATAATTTTAGCGACTTAAATTGCTAAATTTAAGCAGGGCCTGATTATGACCAACAGGGGCCCCGGACATTGATGAATTTTGGGGGGCCCCATCCATGAATTTTTTTTATTTTTCAAAAAAATTTGATATAAAAGAAGACTATTTCAGAACATTTGATATTGGGGGCCCTTTACAAAGTCCCGATTTTCCCATGCGATAATAAGACTCTGAATTTTAGTATTTTTGGGGAAACGGGTGGATTTTCAAAATTTTAAGGTCGCCTAAGTCTTCTCTCTATCATTTTGCGCATCTTTATGCAGTTAGAGGGAGTAATCAAAAGCGAAGCGCTGTTAATTTGTCAACGGTAATGGTTAAAAAAACATGAGTACAAATTTTTGTCAATTTTAAATGTATGTCGTACAACTGGCGCCATTCCCACATGTAATCCAAAGGATGGTTGCTCTCATCATTCATTACTGAAAAGGCGATTTTTAGAAGATTCCTCTTCTCTTACATGTGTAATTTCTTAGCGTGGATCTTTGAACACTCCGCTAAACCGGCAGATTATTCAAAGACCTAGGTGAGCAGGGAAACCTCAAAGATCATAGAGAGTAGTGTAGTGCATTTATTGCAAGCCTGCACTCAGGGTATCTGCCTATAATATTCTTGAAACATAGTTGGTTGCCAAAACGTCCTTATAGTATTATTGATGTAAACAATGAAATGTAAGATAAACATTTAACCTAAGTGACATTGGACTCTCCTAAAAATAGTGAGGGAAGTTGAGTACGTGTTCCGACTGTCTTGTAATTTAATCACGGACTTAATCACGGATCAAGCTCTGTTATTGACGTTTGATTTTACTGGAAACTTAACGGGATTAAATGCGCAATAAAATAAAGCTGAAAATCGCTTAAAAATGAGAGAGAAGGTGGATTTTCAGATTTTTAAAATAGTGCAGATCGTTTATATATATATTTTTTACATAATTATGAAATTTTTCAAGCCGATCGCACGAACTGTATAAATTTCATTAAAGTTTTACACACTAACTTTTTAATCTGATTGGATTAATGACGGTAAAAGTTCTGTTTGGAAGTGGCGGGACCGGATTTGTTAGAGAGTGAATCACGGATCAGCGTAACTATATAATAGGATAATTACAGAGTTAATATTTATACAGGAGTGGTTTATGACATGTAAATTTGTATTAATTTAAATAATAATATGCAATACATTTCTTTAAAGCCCCTCTTCATCCGTAAGCATGTGTGCCCAAGACATATATGTTAAATCGGTCTCTTCTAATAAAATATGTTTTTTTTTATATGCCAACTGTTTTGTTGTATTCGGGGCAACAGCTTTTCCTTTTCAGGTAAAATTTGAAAGAAGTAAAATATTTACTCAAAATTTCTTATTTTCATTAAACATTTAAAATTATTATAAATGAAAAAGTATCCTGGAGATCTTTGAAAACTACGAAATATTCAAACTTATTTCCCGTGCCCGACCATGCTTAGAAGGGACTCCGGTTCAAACGATTACTTGTCTGAAAAAATACCGAAATCATTCGGCTTCTCTCTTCTAGTTAGAAAAGGTATGAACACCACATCTGTAAATAATTATCTGGGGTGTTGAAAGCTGCAATTAAAGTATCGTAGGCGTGTCTTGGCCATTGTGCTCTCTCCCCTCCTTTGCAACCCATCAATCTAAGTGTCACAGGTGTTTTGGTGAGTGGGGGTAAGCAGTAACGGGATTTTATGTCACAGCCGCTTTCGAAGCACAAAAAAAGGAGCAGAAAATTATGTCTCAGCCGCTTTGAACAACGTTTACAGATGACGGGATTTTACGTCTCAGCCGCTTGGAGGGTTAAAGGCCTTTACGTTCTCCAAAAGGTGAGTCAAGAATCTGTGTGAAGAACGATCTTTTAGCACCATCAAATGCAAACTCGTACAAAAAAAATTTTCCCAGTCATTAAAAAAAAAAAATGTTTCCGCTAACTTATTAAAGCATCAGGTCAATATTGTATGCTTGGACTCCTATTTGTGAGGGAAAATTTTGATTGTAAAAGAAATTGGAGGGGGGGGGGACTTGACTAATTAATATTTCACATGTAGACATTTTTTTGGTTTGAAATTATAACTCAAAAGAGAATTTTTTAATGCTTTATTTCATTTTAAAGCATTAAAAAATTCTATTTTGAGTTATAATTTCAAACCAAAAAAATGTCTACATGTGAAATATTAATTAGTCAAGTCCCCCCCCCTCCAATTTCTTTTACAATCAATATTTTCGCTCACAAATAGGAGTCCAAGCATACAATATTGACCTGATGCTTATAGGGCTGATGGGAGAAACATGAAAACAATATTCAGAAATGTTGGAAACCAATATTGCTCAATGTCAAAAAATAATATTTAGGAATATCAGAAAAAGATATTCCTGGATATCTGAAAACAATATTCAGAAATGTTGGAAACCAATATTGCTCAATGTCAAAAAATAATATTTACAAATATCAAAAAAAGATATTCCTGGATATCTGAAAACAATATTCAGAAATGTTAAACTGATATCTCTGAATGTCAAAAAATAATATTCAGGAATATCATTTAGGGGGGGTCCATTTAATATTGCCCAATATTGTAATTTTGATATTGGGCAATATCTCTGTGCTACCTGGGTAAGATGAAAAAACAATACAAGTTTTTCTAAGTGAGCAAAAAATAAACACATTAGAGGAAAAGTTGCAATTATAATAAGCAATGTATAGTCATATTCAATAAAAATTAAATATTTAAAACTCTCAAATGTGACTGTTCTATGCAAGCGTACATCATGGCACAGAATTTACATTAATTATACATTTAATTAATCTAGCATCGATCAATGGAAGTCGAAGTGAAGAAGTTTGGCCCTTAAAGTAGAAATTTTCTTTTTATGTAGTGTGTACCACATTAGTCTAACCAACACAAATTTGGTAAAATTAGTGGCTGGGATAGGTAAATAAAACATTTAAAAGATAGAACGTGTTAAATTTAATTTCATTACACAATACTATCACTTTCACAAATATCTGAACATTCATTCAAATTTTGTTCACGTGTAGTAAAAAAAAAAAAAAAAAAACACGCATACAATTAGCCATGTGCTAAAAAAACACCATCATTAACAATATTTTATGCGCTAAAAATGCAACACATAAAATAAAAAGCTGAAACAAATTATAAAGATGCAACATATGAATAAATATAACCGCGTTTGATGATACTTTACCTTACAAATGTAAAAATGTTTGCAAATGTTCTCGATCTCCAAAGTACACAGCTTCTTCTTCACTGTAAACAATCAAATATTGACGATCACTACGGATAATGAGTGGTCTGAACCAGTCATTATAAATTCAGCAGTTTTTCCGGGTACGTTAAAGAAAATGATTGCCGTTCTGTGAGCTTGCATACCATTTAATGATCATGATGGAATATAATGATAATCATTAGATATAATGATCATTATACAGAGCCTGCATATGTGGGAACTCTTTTAAACGTCAGCTGGAACTTCTCGTTTGGAAAGTAAGTCATTATTACGTCATCGTCTATAACTATGTCTTTCCGTCATAACTGTTTATTCTTTTTAACCATTAGGGATTATTTCGACGTTTGTCAAACTCTCACCTCAACAATTATGAAAATAAACATTCACATAATTCACGCATAATTTTAAAAAGTAAAATAAGTATTTGATTAAATAGTTAAGAAGTGTATGAAATTTTTAAGAATGAATTACTAAAATGAATGCACTTTTTAAAAATAAAAAGTACTTTATAATTTAGCAGGTGATATAATTAAGTAAGTATACATTTCATACGTATACTTTTGTTATCTCTCTCACATGTTTTGACTCAATACAATTATCAATTTCATTAGATGAGCTGGAGAAAAAATGATAAGTAAGCTTTGTTCTTATTTTGAGGAGAGTTATTGTCAATAGACTGGAGAGGCGGTTAAGGTAGCAGAAATTTGTCGGTGCTGAAGCGTCGTACTAATCTTTTAACATAATTTAATCCCAAGAATTTTTTGTACCAAAGGCTTTCAAAAATTTACTATTTCTGTCGGAGATCCTGAGTATTGAAATTCTGATTTGGTTATAGTGCATACTACTTGTAATTTTTTTGTTAAATAGCTAGTTTGTTAATAGTAATGATGTATTTCAAAGTTTTTATTCTGGTAATATAATTTTTGGCGGAAGTGCCCATACTAAATCTACTTTCGTGATTTCTTGGCCGCCAAATTGCCAGTTTCAGTCGGATTTGATGATCGGAATCGGAGATAATAGAATTGCATGAAAGTATGTAAAATGATAAAGTGACGCGAGCAGTATTACACAATTTTGTGTAATTTCAATTTTAACAGACGTAAAATTCATTGGAAATAATCCTACAGCCGGTGAGTTTTATAATTCCTTTCACATATTAAAAAAAAAAAAAATTAGTGTACATATGATAAAAATTTAGAATATATATATATATAATTTAAAGGTTTGATTTAGTAGAAGTTGAGTAAATATTGACTTCGTGATTGGGGTTCCTGTCCCTTCCTGGTTAAAAAAAAAATCTATATATCGTAAACAGCAAATAAACAAATTCTAAAGGCA
>JAWZYV010016733.1:0-39938 GCA_038373885.1 Cheiracanthium punctorium | reverse complement strand
GAAGGATATTGCAGCAGATTTCGTTTTTTTTTTTTTTACCTTGTTTTTCGTTTAAGGGGAATGATTTTATTTTCTTTCGTAATTCAGAGAAATACAAAATAGGGCCTAAAGCAGTGGCGTAGTTAGTGTTATTGACAGTGGCGTAGCCAGGATTTTATTTCGGGGTGGGCTGGGTATCAAATTTAAAGATAAAGTTCAATTGTAAGCTAAGTAAAGGGTCCCATTTTTTTTGGGGGGGGGGGGGGGAGCAGCAGCCCCTCAGTAGGACTGGGCCGAAAATCGACATATCGGTTTTATTTCAACATCAAATATCCGATATTCCCATTTTCATTTCAGTGAAATCTCGAATTCGATAAAGGGCAAAAATACAGGCCTTCCAGGGGCGTAGCCAGAATTTTTTTATGGGGGGGGGGGGTTATGACTACTGCAACTCATATATATGTATACGTGTGTATGATAATGTAGTGAAGAATATACATTTTGTATGGCAAAAAAAATCCTCATGGGGGGTTATGACCCCCCTAACCCCCCCCCCTTGGCTACGCCTCTGAGGCCGGCGATAAGAAAATCCTGAGATCAATACCAGCTTGTGATGCTTTTGCTACTGCTTTCTCTCGGAAAGCTTCTTCTTCTCTCATCGCAGAAAAAACAGCTCCATGGTTTATTAGTCTAATTACCATAATTAATTAACGTATATCTCGGAACCTATCCACCGGAGCGCGTTTTTATTGATTCTCGACCACCCCCTAGACTCAACACCCCACCGATACTTAAAATTTCGAATGCTTTGACACCAAACTTAACCTTTTAATATTACAGGCCCAGGGGGTCATACGAAGCTCCCCTATATTTTCAATTTGGGCATTTTAAACACTAGCCTCCTCCGACGGCATCTCCAAAGTCTGGAAACCTTCCCAGAGCCAATTTCTACATGTTTGCAGTCCTTTTAAGCCTCAATCATGGTTAATTAGTCTAATTACCATAATTAATTAACGTATATCTCTGAAACTATCCATCGGAGCGCGTTTTTATTGATTCTCGACCCCCCCTCTGGGATCCCCATCGATTCATAAAATTTCGAATACTTTGACACCAAACTTAACCTTTTAATCTTACAGGCCCAGGGGGTCATACGAAGCTCCCCTGTATTTTCATTTCGGGCAGTTTAAACACTAGTTTTACTGGAGCAAGGGGAGAGAGATGCTAACTGCCCGAGAACTCAGCGGAGAAGAAACCCGATGAATGGGTGAAGGGTGTTTAAATAGTACGGCTTTCGGCGCAGAGAGAGGGAAAATTTCTTTAGTTGTTTTATTGATTCAAGATTCGAATCACTGATTCGAATCATCGAAGTAGTGAGTGAGTCGAGATTCGAATCAGTAAAATGAGTCGAACCGCCCATCTCTAGTTGAAACTAGGCTAAGGCGACGTCTGGGTTTCCAGATTTAGTTGAACTCTACATCGCCAAGTCCTTCTGTCGCCAAGATTACCCAGCATGCACTGCGGTCCGCTGTATGACCCCTGATTTCAAAATTCGCTACGGGGATTATCTCTAGCCTGTTACTTTGGCCGTTTTTCAAAGCTAAAAAGGTAGACAAAAATACGTTCATTTCTAGCCGCTAGATGGCGCGTTTACCGGGGAAAACACATCCCGAATTTCCATTTGTTTACATGCTAAACTGAGTCTTATTTGTGTTCGTTTAAACGCTAATAAAACGCTACAATGAAGTACTGTTGTGTACCGATTTGTAAATCGATAGCTGGAGGATCTATAAAAACAAGTTTCTTTGAATTTCCATCAAATTTAGAGATTAGAGCAGCTTGGATAAATGCTATATCCAAGGAAGGAGAAAAACGGGGAAGTTTGTGGAAATCTACAGATCATTCGGTAGTGTGTGAAAAACATTTCACAAATGATGATTTTAGCAAAAGCACGAAGAGAAAAAGGCTGGTTCCAAGTGCTATTCCGAGTATTTTCCCAGGATATCCATCGTACAAACTTCCAGGATCATCCAAAAAAAGGAAGTCGCCCAGTTCAAGATTTTGTGAAAATACAGTATTGAAAAAGTGCTGTTTAGGAAAGAATTCTGAGAATCCTCAGTTAATTTACCGGCAGAACCAATTGAAAGTAGTTCTGCTAATTGTAATGTTACAGTGCAAAAAAAGAAAGCAACACTTACAACTAAAAAGCTTCACAACCGGTTGAGAGCTCTAAGGAAAGTTAATTCTACATTGCAGAACAGAATTAAAAAATAAAAAATAAAATTTCTGCCTTAAAAGCAGGAAGAAAGAAAGAAAGTATGGAAGAGCGGCAACTAAAAAAAATAATAAAGGAAAAGTCAGAAAATAAGATGTCTGCTATTATGCTGATGGAGCAAATTTCAAATTATGGCAAGAAAAAAGTTACTCTGAATAGCACAGCTCTAAAATTTTACATTTTGTGGCAGAAACGTTCACCTAAAGGATATGATTTTGTTAGAAACATGGGTATTTTTAATCTTCCTCACAAATGCACATTAAAGAAGTATCTTGGATACTCAACAGGAGAAACTGGGATAACTTCATTAATACAGTTGCGACTTCATCATGAATTTAAAAACTTAACACATGAAGAAGAAAAAATTGGCTCATTAATAATAGATGAAATGGCAATCAAAGCAAAATTAATGTATGACAGAAAGCTTGATATGTTTTTAGGTAGTTGTGATACTGAAATTGAAAAAATAGGAATCAGTGACAGGTTGGCAAATAATCTTTTGTGTTTCCTTTTTAAAGGGCTATCAACTGATTATAGGATTCCTGTTGCATATTTCTTCACAAACCAATTGACTGGCAATGAACTACATAAATTAACAGTTTCTGTCATAGAAAATGTGGAAAAGGCTGGTTTTAAAATTTTAAGAATAGTAACTGATAATTCTATGTCAGAAACAGATTTATCACAAATAAAATATATTTAGTATTCAGGATTTAAGAATCCCATTCAAAGGACACTAATTTATCATTAAACATCTAAAGAGTGAAATCCATCAGAAGTTAGATAATTTTTTCATTTTCATTGTTAAAATTAAGGAATTTCACTGCTTGACTATTTACTATCAGTACATTAAATCTAATATTGGTAGCATGTAATTAACTATTTGTTATATGTAATTAACTTTCTTTTAGTTCAAGGTTTTTCCTTAAAAATGATATAAATTTCAGGGATTTTTATTTAGAGGCACAATCACCCTTGACAACCATATCTGTGATAAATTTATTTTTACTGTTCACCCTTTTATTATTTTTCATTAATTTTATGCAATGTATGTAATTTTATGTATGTATTAAAAGTATTATTTTCTAAAAGAATTTGCAAGTTTTTATTTTTGAAAAGCATCATTTTGCTGCAAATGATCAAACAAGCAATAAATGACACATTGATACAAAAATTAAATTTAGTACGACCATTTAATACAGAATCTAAGAGCAAATTGCATTATTTACAGTGTTGCATGCGATAACGCTATTTAAATACTGTCATTTTGCATTTTCAGTTTTTTACAGAGATTAATCCAAGTTATTAAAACTCTAATGTGTTAAAAATCAAGGAATATTTTCACATTTTTACAAGTAATCCAATAATACACGAAGTTTTTTAAAACTCAGATGCGCGAAATCCGGACCAGCTGATCGATATTTTCCCCGCTAAAAGCGCCCTCTAGCGGCTATATCTTCTCGCCCTATTTCGCGTTTTCAAGGCGAACGTAACAGGCTTAACACAACACAATCCTCGTAGGCTACGCCTAGACTCCACATTACCGGAAAGCGGAATTTTCTCGCAGAAAAGAATTTCTGTCGGGATTATTTTCTGTCGGCACTTGACTCCACTCTAGCATAATATGCCTTAGCATATACTACGATGCAGGCGCCATCTATCGTTTTCATTTTAAATCGTTTATTGCTAGGTACGTTTGATGCTTGAAATAGCGCGAAAAAATACGTGAATACCGAATAATTTCTCGCTAAAATAAGCATTCACTTAATGAATAGGACGACTTTGATTAGAACACATGAAATTAAAAAACGTAAACATACTTTATGAGTTTAAAACATTTCCTAGTAAGAGAAAAATATGGAATTTTCACAGCAATAAAATTGAATGAAGATCCCCGAACTGTAGATGAAGAGTAAGTACTATTTTAAATACAAAAACGTTGGTTTTTTAAGAAAATATCCTTTTTTCTCATTTATATTTTTTATTGAATACAGATTTATAACACAATAAGATAATAAGAATTATCTCTGAGATACAAGTACTTCAGCATCGAAATGTGACGCCATCTTGTTTTTGGATGACAGCTCTGGATCTAGGCGAATTCTTATTGGCTGGCACACGGCAGAAAACGCGGGCAGAAACAGAAAAGTTCAACATTTTCAACTCCGTTTTCCGCCCTTGATTCTGCTTGACAGAAACTGAAAAACCGGAAGTTCGTCAATTTTCAGTTTCTGTTTTCTGATTCTGTCGTGTTTTCTGGTATTGTGGAGTCCAGGCCTTAAAGTTTTATCTGTCTGTGCGTGTGAAGTGGGTCGAACATCGTTTGCTTTTGGCGGGGGGCATAGGACAAGCGTCTACCCTAGTAGCAATGACTGCTTGTTTTCTGCTCGGTCGTTCATCGACTCATCGTTAACTCATCGACTCGTCGACTTCAGTCATCGGCAAGTGCACTTTTGTTTATCTGCAATAGATGAATTTTTATTCATGGATAGAAGTGATCTAGACGAGCAGTTTCGCCGATGGGAAACCGAAAAACAATATCTTATCGGAAACTGCAGCTCTATAGTCAACGGGCCTTGCAGGTATCCCCAGTGGTTTACACTTTACCCAAATTCCTATAAATATTTGCGTAATTTAGATGTGCCTTTGCATAATCTAAGGGAAATTTTGAACAATTCTTGAATTAATCTCATAATTTACTTCAAATTTCTTGTATTGGGGTTGGGAGGGGGCAGGGGGGTGGTATCCCCCCCCCTTGCCCCCTCCCACAAAATTTAAATTTGAAAAAAAATATTTACAAAAAAATGTAAGTATTTATTATATAAAAATCGTTTGCAATATTTAAATAATTTTTAAAAAATGTGTTTAAAAAAAAAGAAAAGAAAATCTATTTGAGCGTCAGCTGCATTATAAGAAAAACGGAAACTTCATTATAATGAGCAACTCTTTTGAAACCTCTTTAATGTAAACAACAAGAAGAGAAATCAGTTAATTTTTAAAAGTTATCCAAGAAATATGAAAGTTAAAATCACACTAAAATTCCTATACAATTGGCAATATTGTTATTTAATTATTAATTATGAATATTGTTGCTACTTACATACATTGGTAAAAAGTGAAATTAATTTCTTACCAATCGAATAATTTGACTATTATTAATAATAGCTAAACAACACTTTGTTAAAATTTCACCAAAGTCCCAATCTGAGACTAAAATAACCGCTAGTTCACACTTTGCCTTTCACATGATAAGATTCGATGGTCTAGGGGTAGCGCGCTTATCTCGTAATCAGTACGCTCAAGGTTCGGGCCCGGGGGAGGAAGATGGAAGATTTTTTTTTTTTTCAGAAAAACGGAAATTTAGCATACAAAAAACGAAAACATAATAAACAGAACGGACATTTTTTGAAAATTTTGCTGCCAGTCGTTTATTTTTTATTAACAAATATATTTTAAACAGTTTATCGGTTTCTTTTCATTATTTCATCGGAGTCGTCGGGAAACGATGATCGGCTTTATGGTCCCCCGAGCGGACATTTTGTACCAGTTGCCGATGAAATTTCCCCTTTTTTGGATGAAAAGCCGTGATCGGCCATTGCTCTTTCTCCTCGGATTTAACTCACCCGCCTCTCATCGACCGATGGGTTATTGCTACTAGGGTAGATAGTGGAAAGAATCCTGCTTCTCATCTCTTCCCTTCCCAGTGCGCATTCTGTGTCGCGCATGATGTCAAAGGTGGGTGGGAACGGAAGAGGATAGAGGGGAAACTTCTCGCTCATTCTGCATTTCGCTTTGATAGCTGTTGCTACTTGTTTCTCGCACCTCGTTGCTCTATTCCCGATGTCCGATTCAGAGAGTGAGCTTTTTCAAAGCAGCAAAAGGCCCTTTTCAGGGCAAATTACATAGATAGGCTAAAAATCTGCACCACTCATACAATTTTCATTGTAGCTGGTTGTTTTAAACTATTGCACCATACTAAAGGGTATTAATGATAAGCAATTACTTTTTATGCAATACATTTTACAAGGGGCCCGGTATTTTTTTTAATAAAAAATCAACTTTTAAGAGTTGACCTATAAACAAAAAGACCCAGTGAGAATCCATTTCAACATAAGTGAAAAGAAACACTCCCAAAGAAAATAAAGACTTTCAATTTCTTGTTTTTTAAAGTAAGCTAATCACATAAAAACAAAAATACATATAATCAGTGCCACAACTAAAGTTTAGTTCGCACAGTACAAACCTTAATTTTTGGCAAATGAGGCATGGCTGGGGGGGGGGGGCATGTGCCCCATTTGACCTCCAGATTTGAATTAGATTGTAAAAAATTATCATTTTAAGTATTTTATTTTAATCCTATTTAGATGCATATATACGCCCTTACATAGTATATTATTGTGTCCACATTAGTTTGGATCATTAATGTCAAGTATAAAATCTACATAAGCTAAAGATTAAATATTATCATAGCATAACTAACTAGGAGCAGGAAGAGGGGGGGGGGCAACTGCCCTTTCAAAAAAAGTTCAATAAAATTCCGATATGACCCATTTGAAAATATTTTCAGCAATAGAAAACAGTTTACCCTTAAAAAGTCCTCCAGTTGAGGCAGATATCCCTCGTGTAAGTTTACAATAACACAGCAGAACAATGTTCAAAATTAATTTAAATTGAAAACATTTAGCAGAAACACAACAAAGTCAATGCATTTACACACTCACACGCTTTCTTATTATTGTCAAATGAACACATCAATCAAACTAACTCCCATATTACTGCAATTATTGAGCTAAGGGCACTAATTCATGCATCTTAAATATGATTCTTTTAAAGGGGTAAAAAAGAAAAACAAAAGAAAAAATCCTTTTTCTTTTACCTTTCAAAAAAGATTTGTGCTTTTTGAACAACCCAAATTACACCCTAGTAGCAATAACCCATCGGTCGATGAGAGGCGGGTGAGTTAAATCCGACGAGAAGGAGCAATGGCCGATCACGGCTTTTCATCCAAAAAAGGGGAAATTTCATCGGTAACTGGTACAAAATGTCCGCTCGGGGGGGCATAAAGCCGATCATCGTTTCCCGATGACTCCGATGAAATAACGAAAAGAAACCGATAAACTGTTTAAAATATATTTGTTAATAAAAAATGAACGACTTGCAGCAAAATTTTCAAAAAATGTCCGTTCTATTTATTATGTTTTCGTCTTTTGTATGCTAAATTTTCGTCTTCCTGAAAAAAAAAAAAAAAAAAAAAAAAAAAAAAAAAAAAAAAAAAAATTCTTCCTACCCCAGACCCGAACTTGAGCGTACTGATTACGAGATGAGCGCGTTACCCTTAGACCATCGAATCAATGTATAAGGCAAAGTGTGAAGTAGCGGTTATTTTAGTCTCAGATTGGGACTTTGAGTGAAATTTTGACAAAGTGTTGTTCAGCTGTTATTAATATAGTCAAAATATTCGATTGGTAAGAAATTAATTTCACTTTTTCCCAATGTATGTAAATAGTAACAACATTCATAATTAATAATTAAGAAACAATATTGCCAATTGTATAGGAATTTTAGTGTGATTTTAACTTTCATATTTCTTGGATAACTTTTAAAATTAACTGATTTCTCTTCTTGCTGTTTACATTAAAGAGGTTTCAAAAGAGTTGCTCATTGTAATGAAGTTTCCGTTTTTCTTATAATGGAGCTGACGCTCAAATAGATTTTCTTTTCTTTTTTTTAAACACATTTTAAAAAATTATTTAACTATTACAAACCATTTTTATATAATAAACACTTACATTTTTTTTTGTAAATATTTCACTTCAAATTTAATTTTTTTGGGAGGGAGCACGGGGGGGGATACCACCCCCTGCCCCCTCCCAACCCTAATACAAGAAATTTGAAGTAAATTATGCGATTAATTCAAGAATTTTTCAAAATTTCCCTTAGATTATGCAAAGGCACATCTAAATTACGCAAATATTTATAGGAATTTGGGTAAAGTGCAAACCACTGGGGACACCTGCGAGGCCCGATGACTATAGAACTGCAGTTTCGGATAAGATATTGTTTTTCGGTTCCCCATCGGCGAAACTGCTCGTCTAGATCACTTCTATCCATGAATAAAAATTCATCTATTGCAGATAAACAAAAGTGCACTTGCCGATGACTGAATTCGACGAGTCGATGAGTTAACGATGAGTCGATGAACGACCGAGCAGAAAACAAGCAGTCATTGCTACTAGGGCAGTTTGCAGCAACCCAAATTAAGTATAAGATTTATAAATGAAATCTAGTTTAATATATATTTTTATTCAGAACTTTTTGTAATCAACAGTAAATTTTACAAAATTTCAAAGAATTGTGTATGAATAATTTTTTAAAAATAGTTTCAATTATTAGCATATTTTTTTATTGTTCTGAATCTTGCTCACAGCAAACTTCCTGAAAGCATTAAAAATTTTATTTTATTTTAATCATCAAATTTATAACATTAAATTCATCAAGCATAACTGAAACAAATTTCCGATATCTATGCGAATATCACGCTAAACTGTCAGAGAAAGCCATAACACTATTTGCAGAGACCGTAAGGCAAATTACAGCTATCCTAAAACATTATTTATTTCACAATAAAGTGAGGTAACTTAAAAATTTTTTAAACAAAGATTTGTTTGAATACGATGTCAATATAAACATAATCAATCCCAAATGTTCACGAAGTGTGTGTGTGTGCTTTGGTCTCATGCTGCTCTTGTCCACCCACATTCGACATCGTGCGCGACACAGAATGCGCACTGGGAAGGGAAGAGATGAGAAGCAGGATTCTTTCCACTATCTAGACGCTTGTGGGCATAGGCGTTACTTCTTAAGGGCAAGAGGGGTCAATCACCCCCCCCCCGAAAAAAAATTAAGAAAATCAAGTATCAGAGCTATTTAAAAAAGGTATTTTCTACAATCAGAAACATTTTGTCACCCCATCCAAATATTATATGCCAATTTTCGCCAACGCTCGTAGAAGAGCGGGGGGTGTCTCAAAGTTGTTTAAACCTTTTTCCCTCGGGGGGGGGGGGGGACTTCCTCCTTCCAACTTGTCTGGCTGGTTTAATATTTGTTTAAAATTTAATGAAACAGCCCTTTTCTACTTTTAACTTCAATATATGTCCCCCTGCCCCCACCCTCGGGAAAAAAAAAAAACGGACACACGTTAAGTTTACATGGTTGGCGCGTTTTCATGTGAAGGGAAATTGAAATAAAGTTAGGATTGTGCTTGCCACTTTTAATGAAGGATACAGGGGCGGTATTAAGCGCTCCCACAAAGCACAAAGGACTTTGTAGTAAGCAAAATAACATTTCGCTTTTTTGCTACAGATTTCGTTTAAGATATTTTTTTTTACCTTGTTTGTCGTTTAAGGGGAATGATTTTATTTTTTTTCGTAATTCAGAGAAATACAAAATAGGGTCTAAAGCAGTGGCGTAGTTAGTGTTATTGACCAGTGGCGTTGCCAGGTTTTTATTTCGGAGTGGGCTGGGTATCAAATTTAAAGTTCAATTGTAAGCTAAGTAAAGGATCCCATTTTGGGGGGGGGCCACAGCGGTCCCTCACCCCCCCCCACTGACTACGTCCCTGCTGTGCACCAAAGTATTAATTAACCTGCAGTTAAATGCTACCTTCCTCACTAAAAATAAGTAAAGGGTTCCATTTTGGGGGGCAGTAGCCCCCTCAGCCCCCCTCTGGCTACGCCGCTGTTATTGACTACCGGGACGGACCTCCATATTGCAGCCCCATCTTTCTAAGATTCTTAGACAGGGTCTTCTGCTGCCGCCCACATTTGCTTTTAGCTTGCCGGGCAAGGGCAGGGCGGACCGCTCGCTCCGCTTTTTGGTAAGTATTAGCATAAAGTAAATGAGTGATTTTATCAAAAGTTTGTAAACCAATTCCAGACACCAGTTTAAGAAAAACGTGTACTATGGTAGGAGGAGGGGGGGGGAGAGGGTTAGCTTTGCGGGCAGTAATTTTAAGGAGGGGTTCTCATAACGGTTGCAATTTTGGTATTTCTTTGAGCAGTGGTGGATGTTGTTGTGTTATTACAGCCAATTAACTGCACGAAAGGTGGGGTGCCCTCCGTGGGGGTCTTTCTAAGGGGTCCTAACCCGTATTTACGCTAAGTTTCGGAGGAAATCACGGAAAACTCCGGTCGGTGGTGGTGGAATTTAGCGTGTTTGTTTCGGTCTCGCACATACTACTTTTGGTTTTTTTGCTATCGTTGTATCAGAGATGTTTTTTGTTTTTTTCCGATGCCACGAATAACCTGGCTGCGTGTTTTCTTGTGAATTGAAATAAACAGAAATAAAGTAAGCTTCGTGTTCGTTACATTTACTGTGTTTCCCACTTTAGTTGAAATATTTTTATTTACATTTATATTTTACACTTGCTCTTACTTCACCCTAAATATAGATACACATATGTAGTATATTAAATCTATTGGCATTAAATTGCACTAAAATAAAATATTTGTTAACTACACACAGGCGGTTGTTTTTAAAGAATGTGTGTAATGGTGCATGGTCATCGCTGCAACTAGAAAGGGCAAACTGGACGTGTGCCCAAGGCGCCGCACTGAAGGGAGCGTCAAAATCAGTTTCCATAGGAAGGGAAGGGACGATTTTATATAAAAATAAAAATTGGACAAAATGAATATATTTTTTTTCTCCCGGTTTTGTGTCTAAGTGTTCTCCAAACTTCTTGCTATCTCTTTGGAGGTGGAGATTAATTAAGGTTTTCCCCCCGTGATGTAACCGTTAGTTACGGATTTATATGCATGAGCATCCACATAGAGGGCCAAAGAGTGGAGGGGGCCCAGAACCGGTCCAAGGGGAGAGCGAACGGGGCGACCGCACCGGGCGCCATCTCTTTCACTTATCTATGGTTGTGCCAAAATACCTTACTTCATACATATTATAAGTATATTTGATTGTCCATATATTGTTAAAATTTTCGTTTTAACCTCTTAGAAAACTTTTCTAGCTGCATGTGTGTGTGAAGGAGGGGGCGCATTTTTGCATTTTGCACCACTTAGAAAAATAGCTGGGACCGGCACTGAGGGGGCCCTACTTTCAGCTGTCAATATGATGAATATTTTTACAACATACTGAAATACTAGTCAAACTAGGTGAGTCTCTGCGTCTTTTCATTGATGTGAGCGAGTAGGTTAAACATGGGTGCGAAAAAAATGAATAAACACACTCACGGAAAAAAATCTTTTTTTCTGATAAAATTCTATTATAAATATAAATATAATATATTTATATATTTATATGCTACTATAAATATAAATCGACCAGGGGCCGATTTACAAAAATGGGGGCCCAGGGCAAAAGTTTCAGTAAGGGTTCCCTATCATGAAAATTATATCCTGGAAGCAACTTTCATATCACACCATACACAGAGGTTAGTTATAGGAGCATAAAAATATTTAATCAAGATGGAAAGTAAAATAGAATAATTTTGTGATAATATTATACGGGATAATAATATTTTAATTATATTACTTAATTTTTATTCCTTAATTTCATTCTGTGCTTTTCAAGTAACATGATTCACTGTATTTTTGTAGTTTAAATTAAAATCATAATGTGGAAATTTGTAATTTTATTTAAAGGATAATTTTGGAAGCTCTTGAGCAGAATGTCCTGACGGAAATCAGTCCTTTCACTACTTTTTTATGGGCGACTTTCCCCCCAATCCTTAATACAATCATATGGGTTCCTTTATCGCCCCGACCCCGAAACTTTTCTTTATTTACTATATATTCCAGCAATCTGGTAAAGGAACTTTATTAAGAATATTCTATCACACTATTTATACTATACTATAAAACTACTCTTTCGACGAACTATATATTATAATAATATATTGTAATAAGAAAAAGAAATCCAAATGTTTTGTTTTAAGCTTTTGTTATACTCTTATAAAACAAATAAATTATTAGGAAATTTTCAGCAAAAAATTCTTCGTCGTAGAATTATGTGGCAAAATTTATGTTAGGTTATAACCAAGGTGTTACAACATAACTGATTAACTATGCACGATTGAATTCCTTTATTATACCCAGACAGCACATAAGCTTAAATCAAGCTTGACATTTCTTTGAATTTGACGTATTAATACAAGCTTGACAGTTCAACTCATTCTATGCTGGCAGCAAGCTTGCAGGAGTCAAGTTGAATTGTCAAGCTTAAATACAGCTTGATTTAAGCTTGATAATTGCTCCTTGCTTGATTTTTCCTTTTTAAAGGAGCGTTGATGGCGCCATCTGTGAAAGAGAATGGACATTAATTGTCTGGCGTCCTCAAATTTGCTGAAAGTTCGTAAAAGATGTGTTTCATTTTATTACCAGTGCCATATTACCGGCAGGGCAAACGAGGCAACTGCCCAGGGCCTACAGATTTTAGGGCCCCAAAATCTTACATGTTACACTTTTGTAGTTTTAAAATAAAATTACAAAGGATAAAAAAAAATTCAGAAGTTAAATAATTTTTTTAATTATAAAGTATGAACAATGAAAATAATTCAAATTTACATTTGTATAAATTAATTTAAACTTATTTTTAATTCTTCGAAATGCCCTATATCGATATAGCATACCAATATGTAGGAAACGGGCGAAGCCTTCAGTCCGCGCACGATGCGCAGATGAGTAGCAGGTTTCTGAAAAATGCGAAGAGTTTTGAACTTGAATTCAGCGTATTTTATATAATTTTCGCAATAGAATAATCCTTTTTTGCAAATTAATGGCTTATAAGGTAATTTTATTATTTTCTTGTTTGGTTTTGCAGAGAAACCTCCGTTTATACAAGATTATTACTGCTGCCATCTTTTGGTCATAAAGGAAATCGTCCCGACCCGAAAAGAGATGTGCTGATAACAGAGCATCTCGTCCGATGACGCGCGCAGTTCCTCGGCCAATCAAATAGCGCAAAAATTTCGGGAGGAATATACGGTGAAAAGTGAGCCAAGTCATCTCTAGGTAGCCCTCGAAAAAGCGACTGCGTAAAGCCCCCACCTTTTGCATCACTGCAACTAGCCACTGCAGTATTTCTCTTACAGGTCCCCCCTAGGGAATCATGTCCAACACGACAGACACACTATCTCCACACTACGCGCAAGCTTTCGAGCTCCGATATGCGGACAAGCGCTCAAACGAACTCTTCGGTTACTTTGTAGCCTTCTTCAACTTTGCTGATAGTCTGATCGAGCGAAAACACTCCCTCCTTAGAGAGCATGCAGACATACATACACAACTCACCGCACTTATTGAAAATCCAACCTTAGGACAGCTGGCTAAAACGCCCCTGTTCCTACCCTACCAACAACATATGTCGCTGCAAGCGCACGACTATTTTAGCCAACATGGGCTGCTTCCACCGTCAAGGAAACGCAACCTGGAGGATGAGAATTCGCCATCTCCACACAAGCATAGACCCACCGACCCTCCAGACTTGTCAGACTCTGACGAAGACGTCAGTACCATGGATCACACAGAAAAACATACTTGCGACTCCAGCCCCAGCAGCAGACTTCCTACACCTGAGCCTGAGATTGCTGATAACACTCCACCAGAAGAAGTTGCCGACAACAGTGGCCAAACCACCAGTGGCAAACACAGATTTTTCTGTGAGTCCCCCCCGGGCACTCACGACACACACTGCAAAAAAATCTCCAACATCACCAAGTACCCGGTAACCTACAAGTTTACTGGCCAGGTTTTTATGGTAGTACTAAAAATGATCTTCACTTTAGAGAGGTTCAAGCCTACCTTAAGGATAACAACATAAGGTGTCAAACTTTTGACCCTCGCAATGAGAGACCAATTAAGGTATTGATTAAGGGAATTCCCCCCTCAACACCTAAGAGTGAAATCGAGGACTTCCTCGTTAGCAGAAACTTCCGGCCTGTCAACATAGCGTTCATGACAACCAAAACAAAAACCGTATTGCCAAAGTGCATAATAGACCTACAAAGAACCACGAACATTGAGGACATATACGAACTCGACACTTTTAACTTCTTACAGGTTAGGGTGGAGAAATACACCAACACTCGGGTTAAACAGTGCCATAACTGTCAGGGTTATGGCCACTCCTCCTTAACCTGCTCCTTAACGCCCCGCTGCCTCAAATGCGCGGAGCCCCACCGCTTTAGGGAGTGCCCCACTCGGGGCAAGGACACAGTAAAATGCGCCAACTGCGCCGGGCCTCATGTGGCCTCCTACCGCGGGTGCCCAAAGAACCCGGCAAACAGACACAAACCGCATACCTCAGTACAAAAACCAAAACCCCCTACAATGTCACTGACTTTCAAAGCAAATTAGGAAACCTCTCAACCCCCCCCCCGGCTTCTTAGCCTGGACTCAGGTTGGACGGGGAAGACGAAATAAACATACAGTTTACCTCCCGGAGGACCTTGAGTCTAACACTGAAGACTCCGCCTCGGACGTTGAGGACATAGCCCCTCCGAGCACACAACACACTGAAAGCGCCCCCCAGGACCCCCCTGCGCAAGACGCCCCAAACACCAACACTTCTCAAGAGCCTCCGGCTCCCCCCACAAAGAAAAACACTAAACTCACGCGAAGAAAGAAGGCAAACACTGCCAACAAGGATCGAAAAACCTCCAAGACCAGTATTACTACAATCTCCTCTCTTGCAGAGGTAATACAAACAGTAAGAGATCTAAACGATTTCGTGGACCTTCCCTCACTTCTGAGGATTCTTAAGACGGCCACTGATGCCGTTAAAGCTTACGACGACCCCCTGGACAGGGCCTTCGCCCTGCTCCAGGTTGTAACCGACAGCCTGCTCCCTCAGCATGGGTCAAGCTCTTCAAGAAATTAGATTCATAGTGTGGAACGCCCAAGGGCTCCACAACAAAATCGCTGAGCTTAGGGACTTCCTGGCTCATAACGATGTCGATTTAGTCCTTCTCCAAGAAACTATGCTTCGCCCCAATCTTAGCTACCCCATCCCAAATTACACCCTCTATCGAAATGACAGGCCTAAGGCAAACAGAAACCGTCTTTCTGCCGGTACTGCGATATACATTAGAACCTGTATCCCACACTCATACATCTCCAACATCTCTCTAGACGAACTTGAAGCTACCTCAATTTTTGTACATACAGCTCAAAGCGATCTCATGATCTCCTCGGCCTATATCAAGCCAAAAATAAACTTTCCGGCGGACGATTTCCGCAAACTCCTCAGCCACTGCCATGCCAACATTATTGCCGGCGACATGAACGCCCACCACTTTGCGTGGAACGGCAAGTATAACTGTCGACGGGGCACGGGTCTATTAAAATTCCTTATTCAAAACCATGCAAAGCTCTCCTACCCTAAAACCCCCACTCACGGTGATTCCACTATTCACCTAATACTATACAATAACATTAAACAGCTCATCTCTAGCCGTACTATAAATCACTTCTCCTCGGACCACCTTCCGGTCCAATTCGATTTAGACACAAATATCATTAGCAGGGATTGCACGAGACTACATACAAACTGGTCCCACTTCACGGAGGAGCTCCTCTGTACCCCTTTCCCTCGCACCATACTAAATACTAGTACGGAAATAGATGAAGAAGCCAAAAGACTTTCAGATCTCATCCTCTACGCCTATCAAAAAGCTTCCCGCCCGGCGGTAGCAGGAAACTACACTAAACTCCCCCCCAACATCCGGGGCCTCATCAACCGACGTAATAGGGCGAGAAAAACCTATCAAAGAACTCTCAACCCTACGGACAGAACCACCTACCACCGCCTTCGGGCCGAAGTACAAAGACAAATTGCCACCCACAAGCATCAGAATTGGAATTCCTACATCGAGGGGCTCTCCCCTCACGATGGCTCTGTGTGGAAAGCAATACGGAAGATCACGCATAAAAAATCACACATTCCCCCTCTTAAGGACGGAAATATGTATTACACCCTAGACACGGACAAGGCTAACATCCTAGCCAACGCTTATGAAGAGCAATTTTCTAACGAAGACGAGGACCCTGCCCTTGCCTCCCGTCACGCCACCATTTCTAGCCACGTTAGGAGCTACCTCAATAAAACTCCTACACATAGCATCCCGCCAACCTTGCCCTCAGAACTATGCAATATCAAGAAACTAAATGTCAAAAAGTGCCCGGGTCAGGACCGCGTAACCAATGTTATGTTGAGGAATGTGCCCGCAAAAATTCTTTTCTGCCTCACCAGACTCACAAACGCCATCCTTCACACTGCACACTTCCCCACTCACTGGAAAACGGCGGTAGTGTGCCCTATACCAAAGCCGGGGCAGTGCCTCACAAACCCTGCTGCTTACAGACCCATCAGCTTGCTGAGCTCGCTCAGCAAATTGACTGAAAAAATCATTTCAATAAGACTTAAAGATTATCTAAACCAAAACAACATACTAATGCCTGAGCAGTTTGGTTTTCGGGAGGGCCACTGCACCACTCAACAACTGGTTCGGGTTGTCGAATTAGCACATGACGCCATCGCCAACAACAAACGTGCGGCTATCCTCCTTCTGGACTCTGGACTTATAGAAGGCATTCGATAAAGTCTGGCACGAGGGTCTCACTTTTAAGCTAACTCAACTACAAATACCGGACAAATTTGTCCACCTCATTCATGATTACCTCCAAAGCAGGTCCTTTACAGTAAAAGTTCAAGACGCTTACTCTACCGTCCGACCTATCAGGAGCGAAGTGCCCCAGGGGTCTATCCTTGGGCCTACGCTCTTTAATATATTCATAAATGACTTACCCCGCCATCATAATACTTCCATAGCTCTCTTTGCGGACGATACTGCTATCGTTGGCCATGCCATAAACAACAGAACCCTACATAACAGCATGCAGGAACACACTGATCTAATCACCGATTGGATGAAGAATTGGCGCATAAAGCTAAATGCAAGTAAAAGCCAAGCCCTGTCCTTTACATACAAAACCCCACCATCTAGACTTCACGTCCTCGGCTCTCCCATTCAGTGGAGCTCCCACGTCACCTACAACGGTGTCACCATCGATAAAACGCTATCTTGGAACAAACACCTCCAGAACACTGCCTTCAAAATGAAAGCCGCGTTCGAGCGTCTCTCACCATTATTCAATGCTAGATCCCTCCACCACAAAAACAAATCGCTACTGGATACGTCTTTCGTCAGGTCTGTTGCCACATATGCAGCCCCGGTTTGGGCCTGCTCTGCTAAAACAAATATACAAAAAATTGAGTCCAAACAAAGCGCCATCCTGAGAAAAATTAGGCGCGGTCACCCTTTCATCTCGAATAGTACTATACGGAACGACCTAAACATACCGCTCCTACGGGAGCACATACACAAACTCACCAACAGCTTTTTCGACAAACTCCATAATCTCGATAATGAGATTGTTGAAGGGTTTCCTGAGTATGATCACACCGACCCCCAAAACAAGAAGCGCCCTAGGGCGGCTCTTTCCACCCTTTTTCCCTAGTTCGCCCCAGATGGTCGAGCAACCCGCCCTGTGAAGTCCGCTTGTCGGAGGGAGGTCGGGTCGACATTCACATCTGGTTTTCCCCCCCCCTTTACCCACTCTTTTCAACATCCACTGACTTGACTGATCCCCGCCCAATCTGTAGGGCCCCCCAAAACAAGATTTAAAAATGACGATCTACAAAAACACACTGGAGATAAGCTCGACGAGCTAGGTGCTCCCGTAATTCACTCTATCAGTCAGTCAGTCAAGTCATCTCTAAAAAGATAGCATCCAACCAGTGTTTTAACACCACTAGGCGACTGAACTGATTGATTGTACAAAAAATATATAAATACGTGTGCATGTGAAAGTTGACACGGACGAAAGACAGAACGCAATGTCTATCTGTGGGATGCGTTTAATTCGATCTTAAATTAAAATAAATAAAATCATTTTTTAAAATGATGTTTGAAATTAAATCATTTCTTGTCATTCTTACTTGAAATTCTTGCGTCATTTCTGTTTCATGTAACTTATTCTGAATGTAATAAAATTACTTGTTATGTTAAAAATATTTTGTTTGTTCTTTTGATAAATACTTTAATGCGAAAGAAAAAGTAATAAATTTCTATATTAAAAAAATGTCCTATGCATTTGTAATTTGAATGTCTCAAAAAATGGACTATTTGTCGGAGGCTAGTAGAAGCCATGCTTTAAAAAGAATTCACACATGTAAGAGATTCACCCAAAGTGAAAATCGGATGAGTAATATTTCATTGCTATCGAGAAAGAAATGTTGGCATCCTTAAGACAAAGATTTTTACGACATAATAATCGGAAAATATTCATCCAAAATAAGAATGGATTTTATTTTCAAATAATGGATGAATATTATTCTTTACCGTTTTGATAAGTACAATATCTGTACATATCAAAAATTTCCCATTTCTAATTAATAAATTTCTAAATAAATACTATTAATAATAACTATTTAAGATTATTTTTCATTTTTAATTATTAAATCTCTAAATAAATAATACAAATAACCATTTAGAATGGTTTCTTTCTTTTTTTTTTTCAAACATTAGATTATCTTATTTGCTTTGAAGTACATCCAAAATGTTCTTTATTCTTATACCACCTCATTAAAGTATTCGAGTGTAACACAAATTTACTGTGTTAATGTGTTCGATCTTATGTATATTGTGTTACATAAAAAATAAATTATAGTCCAATAACAACGTCTAGTATTTCTTTTGAGTTATGTGTTTTTTGAAAAATGAATCAGTAATCAACCGAATCAAATAAGAAATTCAGCTTAGACTAGAATAGGAAATTTTTAAAAATATTTTTGTACTAAATATTTAACTTAAATGTTGATAAAATATATGAACATAATATTTTTGACTATTTGCATTACACCTTTGTTATACAAAAGGTGTGATCAAAATTTGGTGACAAAAAATGATCAAAATTTTCTTTTCGTCGGTCGTTTCATTAGAACTTATAACACAGTGTGCGGATGTGTGCCACAGTACTCCCCCTCCAGTGACCACGAAACTTTCACAAATATTTTGAATTGAAACGCACTCTCCGACCAGAACGTGTAGTAACAGCCAGAGGTGACGTGATGCAGGATGTTGGTTTGGTCACAGTCGGAGGTGGAGTTACGGAGGATGTGGGCGTTGACATTGTTCCTGATGGACATTCTTTACGGTCGGCTGGTGAAACATTGTCCGTACGTTCAGGAGCCCAGATAAATGCGGGTTTGAGGCGGTCAATGTTTATAACAGACTCCTTGTTGTTTACCAAAATTTTAAAAGTGTTTACATTTCGTTCGAGGACTTTGTGGGGTCCGGTATACGTGGGTGCGAAAGCAGTCCTTGACGCATCATATCGCAGGAACAATGCGAAGAGTTTTGCAAGTCTTTATTCACAAACACAGTTTTGAGCAATGGGCGCTGGTGGGTACGGGGCGAACAGCTGACATGTAGTCTTTTAACTTTTGCACGAATGTTTGCTGGTCGGCACAGCATGTGGGTGAACTGTCCGCTTGCATGAATTCTCCGGGCAGACGGAGACTGGTGCCGTACACCAACTCGGCAGCAGAAGCACCGATATCCTCTTTAATGGCGGAGCGCAGACCAAGTGAGACTGTGGGAAGAACGTCGGTCCATTGAATCGAAGTATGACATCGTATTGACTGCTTCAATGAGCGATGAAAATTTTCGACAATGCCGTTAGAGCGCGGATGATACGGGCTAGTGCGCACTCTGTGAGTGCCCAGGAGCTTGGTTAACGCCGTAAAAAGCAAGGACTCGAACTGTCGACCTTGGTCGGTGGTGATTCGCTCCGGAACTCAAAAACGCGCAATCCACAAGCTATAAAATTGTTTGGCAACAGTGTCGGCAGAAATGTCTACTATGGGAATTGCCTCGGGCCAGCGTGAGAAACGATCGATGCAAGTGAGCAAATAAGAAAATCCATTAGATGGAGGTAGAGGTCCAACTAAGTCGATATGCACTTGTTGAAAGCGGTAATTTGGCAACTCAAATCTTTGTAGTGGGCTGTGAGTGTGCCTATGGATTTTTGATTTCTGGCACTCAATGCATGCACGTGTCCACTCGCCAATGTCTTTTAACATTTCTGACCACACAAAACGCTGTTGCACTAACTTCCTTGAAGCTTTTATCCCAGGGTGAGACAGACGATGCAAGTTATTGAAGATGTCAAGTCGAAACCTCGCAGGAACGTAAGGTCTGATCTTACTGCCCTGAATATCACAATAAAGTGATGTATCAGGAGCGAGCTGCATGGGCTGGAGATTCAGACTACTACCGGTTGTATTTTGTAGGAGGGCTTGAAGCTCCGAATCCTGTTTCTGTTCGTTTGCCAGAGCTATGAAATCGGTTGACGAGGGCATCGAAATTTCCTCTATGCGGGACAGAGCATCGGCGACGACATTTTCGGCACCATCAATATGGCGAATATCTGTTGTAAATTGGCTGATAAAATCGAGGTGTCTCAGCTGGCAAGGGGATGCTTTGTCGGACCGCTGTTTAAACGCAAAGATTAGGGGTTTGTGATCTGTAAAAATAGTAAAGTTACGTCCTTCCAGGAAGTGACGAAAGTATTTGATGGCGGCGTAGATCGCCAAAAGTTCGCGGTCGTACGTACTGTAAAGCGTCTGGGTTGAGGAAAGTTTTTTGGAAAAGTAAGCGAGAGGCTTCCAGGTGCCCTGATCGTTTTGCTGCAAAACTGCTACTAAAGCAGAGCTGGACGCATCTACCATAAGGGAAAGGGGCTTAGACGCCGACGGATATTGCAGGACGGTGGCAGAAATTAAGTCACTTTTGCATTTTTGAAACGCTTCGCGCGCTTCGGGAGTCCAAACAATAGGACGCTTGTCTTTCTTTTTACTGCCTACCAAACAGGCATTTAGAGGAGCTTGAGTGGTAGCAGCGTGCGGAAGAAAACGACCGTAAAAATTCAGCATAGCGAGGAATAGACGCAACTCCTGAATTGTAGTCGGTTCGGGGATATCTCGTACAGCGGCAACTCTATCCATGAGAGGTCGAACGCCATCGGCTGAAATTTCGTGGCCAAGGAAAGATACCTTGGGTTGACCGAAAACGCATTTAGATGGGTTAAGACTAACGCCGTATTCCTGGAACCGTTCAAACACCGCGCGAAGGTGAGTCAAGTGCTCTTGCTCCGAAGCCGATGCGACTAAGACGTCATCAAAATACGGAACGCAGAAATCTAACCCGAATAAAACCCGATGGATGAAGCGTTGAAAGGTCTGCGCTGCGTTGCAGAGGCCAAAGGTCATTAAGGGGAATTCGAAGAGACCAAAGGGTGTTGTTACGGCAGTCTTCGGAATATCGGTAGGGTTGATTGGGATTTGATGGTAAGCCCGCTTGAGATCAAGAGTAGAAAATATAATTTTACCGTCCAACACCTGCATACAGGCCTGGATGTGAGGGACAGGGTACCGATCTGCCACGGTGACAGCGTTTAAACGCCGGTAATCACCACACGGGTGCCAGTCGCCATTGCGCTTTTTTACTAAGTGGAGCGGGCTGGCCCATGGACTTTTCGAGGGGCGACAAAGGCCCTGCTCGAGCAAATAAGAAAACTCATCTTTCGCGGCTTTCAGCTTGTCAGGAGGGAGACGCCTCGGCTTAGAGCAAATTGGCTGTCCCGTCGTCTCAATGTGATGAGTAACACTGTGTTTAGGTTGGGTGTGTCCCATAACAGGACGTGTTATCAAAGGAAATTTCCTAAGCAGCTCATGATACGTAGTAGTTTCAGAAATAAGTTTGACGCCGAAATTCGCGCTGTTACGAAAAAAAACCGGGGTATGTGAGGTTTGTCTCAGTGTCCACAAGGCGACGATTTTTAATGTCGACCAACAGTGCAAATCTATGCAGAAAATCTGCGCCGATAATAGGGTGTGACACCGATGCAATAATGAAAGGACATTGGAATTTTCTCCGTAAGCCCAAATCGACCTGTAACAGACGTTCACCAAAGGTTTTGATGGGGGAACCGTTTGCGGCAAACAGCTCGAGTTTGCTGGCGGACCCTTTTCGCTCATGGGACAGCGGAGGAACGACAGATACGTCAGCCCCGGTGTCAACTAAAAATTTCAGGCCAGAGGTTTTATCAACGACAAAGAGGCGCGCAATGGATCGGCCGCACTCGCTCACGGCTTCGAGCGATGGCCGATTAAGTTTTCCGAATCATTAAAATTACAGGGAGGGGTACATTTCCAGGAATTTGCACCGAAGTTATGATGGTAAAAACAAATATCTGCCGGGGGATCTTTGTATCGCTTTTTTGAGTTACTTCGAGACCTGGACCGCTGCCGGAAAGAAGGTCGACCCCGCTGTGGCTGCTGCTGTTGCACAGAGTATAAATGAGCAACTTGCTTTGTTAGCTGGTCTATTTGCGCTTGTAATGTTGCAATACTGGGACCTGGAGCCTGCAACTCGTGTACGTGCACCGGAGTAGCTAACTCGTGAATTTTATCGGCTATGCTGGCAAGGTTGTTGAGCGGTTCGCTACTGGCAGCGAGTATGGCCTGGGTGTTAGATGGGAGGCGATTCATCCACAAGGTTTTAAGAATGTTGTCACTTAAACTACCGCCGGATAAGTCAGACATTTTAGACAGCAACTGGGAAGGCCTCATATCACCAAGGTGCAGACCTTGAAGCAAGTGTTTAATTTTTACAGTCTCCGACTCCGCATATACGGCAATTAATTTGGCTTTAAGAGACTTGTATTTGTCGGAAGGTGGGGGGTTAAGGACAAGCTTCCGTACCGATTGTAACACTTCCGATTCCAAAGCGGAGATCGCCGTGTAAAATTGGGTGTCATTGGCGGTGATCCCGCCTAATTTAAATTGTGCATCTAGTTGGATAAACCATAGCGAGGGGTCGGTACGACAAAATGGGGGAGGTTTAACAGCAACACGTGCTAATTGGGTAGGGCCGGACGTGCCATCGCCGGTACTGGCATTTTCACAAGGCAGACATGTCAAAACAACACGAGGGGTATCAAATACAAGCAGCGCAATAAAAGAGAAAGAAAAATAAATAAATTGGAAACGACTCACCCAGGGTTGGCTATAACACCTTCAAGCGACGAAATGTTTATATCCGACTTGAGTTGCGCTGACACAGCCCACTACAAAAGAACACGACTCGCGGGCAGGAAAAGACACATGAACACAGCATCACTTGAACACACTTACGCACAGTATCACTTGTGTTTGCGCACGTGTAAAAAAATGCATTTTGGCGTAAGCACGTGCACTTAGACGAAGCGGCACTTGCAACACACACAAAGTGTAAGCATACTTTAGAATGCACACGACCGGATGAAAACACAGCGCAGATTACATACGCCTTGACAAGCACACTCTTGATGATTTGAAAAAATAAACACTTGAGATTCCGTACTGCATTAAAACACTTGCGATTACACGCAGCGATGAGGAATTTTTGTCAACCACCTGGCGAGCAATATTTCACCCAATACTGCCGGAGGAAGAAAAAAAAAATCTTCACTTAATGGAAATAGGGTAAAATCATACAAGCCGGTGCGCACCCCATGTAAACATGGCGACGGTCGCTGGAGCTTGGCGGCCGCCAAGCTCCAGCGACTGTCGCCAACCATTTTCCACGATCAGCACGTTAAAATTGCACATATATTCCACTAAAAATGAGCAACCAGTGGACCGTTTTTAACTAAAAAAACCTCAGTGGATTCAGCAACCTAGTTATACAGCTATCTAAACTAGGCAACCAGTGGTCCGTTTTTAACTAAAAAAACCTCAGTGGATTCAGCAACCTAGGGCTCTATTCTGCCACGTACGTTAAAGCGAACGTTCGGATTTGTGACGTCATCGAAAACTTATCCGTGCCGCATCCTAGTTAACGAACGTTCGAAAAATTGGTATTCTGGAAGCCCTCCAAACGAACGTTCGAAACAGACCACAGCGTGCGGAAGGCGGAGCAAATTCCAAACAGTTCGTCCCAAAACGTCGATGTCACACAAACAAAAGAGTGATGATTTTTACGTCACTTCCTATTGATTATAGCCAATGAAAATTCGGCAGACGATTTTCGGAAAGCAGTGAAAACTTGTAAACTGTCGAAGTGATAAGTTACAGCCGGGTTCTGCGTAGTCCAAGCAAACTTATTTCCCTGTTGATTTCCCAAAAGGTTTTTTAATTAGTTAAAAGTTTTTATTTGGGAATACCTTATTCCCCCGTACACGATATATATTTCGGTTACACACATAACCATCTTCAGTCGTTTCTGGAGCTCTCACTAATGGCGGCTTCTTTTTATATCTTCTTCGTTCTTCTTCTTGAAAGTTCGGTGAATGACGTCATCCCATGATTGGTCGATTGTATGAAGCGCATCGTTGATGCTGCCATCTGTCGTCATCATTTCTAAGCGCTCACGAATGTAGGCATATATACTATTTTTAAAGTTGGCTATTTTTTTAAAATATTTTTTTAATATATATATTTTTTTTAAAAATATTTTTAGATGAAATAATGACGACAGATAGCTTAGAAATAATGACGACAGATGGCAGCATCAACGATGCCCTTCATACAATCGACCAATCATGGGATGACGTCATTCACCGAACTTTCAAGAAGAAGAACGAAGAAGATATAAAAAGAAGCCGCCATTAGTGAGAGCTCCAGAAACGACTGAAGATGGTTATGTGTGTAACCGAAATATATATCGTGTACGGGGGAATAAGGTATTCCCAAATAAAAACTTTTAACTAATAAATCCGCCGTATTAATTAATGTTTTATATGTTGTTATTAGGTTTTTTAATTGTTTGATAACTTTAATATTCGACAAAAATAAGGCATTTCACCTCATTTTCAACTACAGTGCAGTAAGTTTTAACTCTTGTATAAATTTAAAGTAAATTGAATGACTATAAATATAATTAATTCTTTGATAATAGTTGAAATCGTCTAAGCCTAACGATCTGAGAACGTAAATAAACATTATGTACCCGTAATGCAGGCATTTATTAGTCCTATACTAGTGTTGTATTATATTTTTGTGTATTTTAACTTGATAATGAATATAGTTGAACACAAATAACAACAAAATGTGTATTACTTTTGTTTCATAAATTATTTATGAATTTATTATGTATTTTGGAATGTTTTATATATCATTTTACATGATTACTTGTTATATAATGGATTAATCATGTTTTATAAATAGCGATCTGATCAGCGAAGACAATATTTATACATTGAAGCGATTTTTTTCACCAATAAAAACTTTATTTAATGTATTTTCTTTATAATAATGATATTTAATTTTGTAATGGGTGCTAGATTATTTAAATGCATAGTTACTGTTAAACTTTGTGTCAAGGTGTTCTTTTTCATAGAATGGACCTCATTTGAGAATTCTAAATATGTAATTTGTATTGAATATAACTATAGATTGCTTATTATCATTGCAAGTTTGCCTGTAGTTTGATTATTTTTTGTGAACTTCAAAAGATTAAAATTGTTTATTCACCTTATGTTTTTTAAATATACAGTATATCACTCGTACGTACATATACATATCTATTTCTTAAAACTGCTCAAGTACCATGGTATGTGTGTTTCTCATCTCTTCATTATTTGTAAGATAAGCTATATAGTAGAATTCTTAAATTTTATTTTCTAAACATATTTTTAAAGGACTAAAACATAAGTGTCATGTAGCATGTTGTGTTTCAGTATTATATAATGTGTGCTTAGTTAAGCTAGATAATCTTTTTTTATTAAAATTCTTTCATAGGTAGGAACATACGGTGTCAGAGACGAATTAATAAATTTGCTGCTTGAACAAAAGGGCTACCTATAGGCAGAACGAAAGCATCGTCTACTTTATTGTCTTTGTACGTTATAGCCTTGTTAGCCTACTTAGAAATTCGCAACTGCATGTGTATGGTGTAGTATTTACTAGCTGGATTCTGATCGTTGGAGCAGATATTATTTTAATTCTGCTTCATGTTTGGAATCCTGCTGGTGTGTGGCTACTTAGTTAAATATATTATAGATTAAAGAACCTTGCAGTTAAAAGTAAACTCTAGGTAAGTGATTTCATTACTGTCAATTAATAATTAAATTGATTAAAATGCAAAGAGGAAATAAGTCTCGTTTAAGGAAAAAATTCATCTTTCATTTATAAAAAGTTACACTTTTGTAAATACCAACTTATGTCATATTTTCCCCCCAAGGCAAATCAATATATTTTTAATTTAAGGATAAAAGTTTAGTTTAATAGTTAATCATGAAATTCGTCTGTCATTTTATGAAAGATATTTTCTGACAGCTCAAAATCTTATGTACTTTTAATTTTCTCTTTATTTATTTTTTTATATTATTTTATTTGTAAATATAGATCATTAGCATTCTTCTTGAGTGAAAATGTATTTGGATAACACTGAAGTTCGAACTTTAGTTACCTGCTTTGAAAACTGTTAAAACTTCCTTTAGAAACGAATTTTCAGTTAGCGAAGGTTGATGAATGTGAGATTAACAACAAGAACAAAAGAAAAAAAAAAAGAAAAGAAAAAAACATCTATAAACGGTTTATTTATGTTATAAATATAGAACATTTTCGAAGGTGATAATAACGTTCTGTTAAACTGCATGATACAAATAAGTAATTTTAAATAACATAAAATACACCTATTGTACAGCTCAGCTCCGGAAAAAAAGGCACTTGCATTTTCGAAGAGGAAAGTTATATATACCAATCGTTTACGAATGACAGGCCCGCAGCCAGGCGATTCGACTAGATGGAGGCAGTATCCCAGGATGGCTATGTATTTTCAATTGTTTTTTTCTCCTCCCTTCCCGCCTCGGAGATCCTTAAAGTGTTACGAAAGCACATCTCTGGCTATTTCATTTACTTTATTGTTTTTACTAATTTAATTGCGTATGTTAATAAAATTACAATGCAGGCAAAAAGTTCTGAACACGCGCAAGTTTTTGTGGTTGACTTAATTTTCATTATAAAATTTCCGTAATATCTTAACTATTGTTAGTGATTCTAATATGTTTTAACGCTTTCCAACAAAACTGAAAAGTGATTATAATTTCAGTTCTGTCAATCTGTTCTATCCGCCTGTCCGTGTGCTAACAGCCGTAAATATTCATCGACCACTACGAAGTTCTATATGTTATCCCTATGCACTGCGCCATGTACGGTATTGAAACTCTTGTATGTAGAATTCATAGAGCTTTTACAGGAGCACTCAAAATAAATGAATACATTTTGCTCTATGGGCAGTCATTCTTTAAAGCTTATTATAGGGACATTCGGCTATTTCAAACAAAAGAAAATCCGACTATGGCCGAATGGATAAGACACTAAACATAGTAGATGACTGAAGTGTATAAGTCCATGGTTCTGACCTACCGCGTGGCTGTCGAACAACTGTCTTGAGTCTTGGGCGGTTTCTCCAGATGTAACGTGAATACACATTTGAACCTCCTAAAAAGCTTTTCACCCAAGACAAACCAACCCCCTTTACAGATAGCTCTAGTGTAGCTTTGACTTAATTGCAAAACCGATCAATCAAATGGTCAAATGGAACAAAATTGTTAGTTTTTATTAAGAATTAAAAAGCAGAGCTTAAACAACCTCTGTATTTACATCAGTTAGAGCACTGACGGATAGACAGACAAACCAAAATAATAAACACTCTTCAGCAAATTTTATATTTCACATGACAAAATGTATTAAGCACTCAATATTTAATTTGTAGTATTTTTTAACACTAGAAATAATACAAATATGATAAACTGTAAAAGCAATCTAGAAGACTGGTATGTTGGCAAACCGGTCACCAAAATCAGCGGCGCATATAGGTTTATACTTCGGGAGAAGGGGGGAGGGATTTTAATTTTTTTTTAGAATAGTTAATATAAATGTTTTAAAATAGCTGATTTTTATAATTATTTTACATTTTCTGAGGGTGCCCATGCCCCCTCGCCCCCCCCCCTCGAAGACGGCACTGAGAAAAATCCTCTGGGCTTTCAAACGGGCGGCTTGAGTTTTAAAAGTATGCTGAGGATTCTTTTCTGGGAGGGAACTGCCCGTAATTTTATTCCTCGCTGGCTACTGGGCTGACGTACACTTTAATTTAAAGTATGCGTAAGGAGCCATCATATTTAAAGACGCGCCTACTTAATTTTTACAATAGCAGCAGCTATATTTCACTTCGTATTTCTAAAAATTTAGCTCATTTTAACACCGAATAGCAATTTTCAATACCTTTGAAGTAAAAATTAATGAGTTGTTATCTTGTAAAATTTCCCTCTTCCTATGTTAAAATATTTTTTCATCCTATTAATATAATTTCCTATCCCTTCATGCCTCTTCGCGCTCTTCTATCACGCTGATAAAATAACATCTGCAAAGCAGCTGCCGCTCTTTTGATTTGAAGCATTTTCAGCGTACGGATTCTCTAACGCCACGATTTTCTTGGCGGGTTGAAACGTATGCTAGAATGTAAATATACGGAAGTTAGAATCCGCACCTAAAGCTCTAGCGTACCTTGCAGAATACCAACATACGGTAGATGGTTACGAATGACGTCAATATGATGTCACACATCCGAACGTTCGCTTAAACGTACGTGGCAGAATAGAGCCCCTGGTTGTACAGCTATGTAAACTACGCAACCAGTGGACCGTTTTAACTAAAAAAACAACAGTGAATTAAGCAACCTAGTTGTACAGCTAATGTAAACTGGGCAAACACTGGCCCGTTTTCAACTCAAAAAAACATCGGTGGAACAACCTAGTTGTACACCTCTTATAAAGTCAGTATGATTAGAATAGCACGTAAATAGCACTTACGAAAACATAAAACACATCGAATATCAATTTAAAATTCACATTAAAAACCTTAAACATTGCAAAGATTCGTTAAAAAAGAGCACTTACCTTTATTTTTTTTTAAATAACCGCTCAGAAATGTCCCCAACACCCACCGGCTTCCCAGGTAGCACACATACGTTGGGGCAACGTTGAAATGACACGTTGGCTTACGGTTATCCAACGGTTGGCAACTGGTTATTTCTTACGTTGGGCCAACGTATGCTCTAACGTTTTGCCAACATATTTCCAACCGTTGGGCTAACGTATGAATGCATACGTTGGGCTAACGTATGAATGCATACGTTGGGCTAACGTATGAATGCATACGTTGGGCTAACGTATAAATACATACGTTGGGCTAACGTATTAATGCATACGTTGGGCTAACGTATTAATGCATACGTTGGGCTAATGTATTAATGCATACGTTATGTTAATGTATAAATGCATACGTTGGGTTAACATGTAAATGTATACATTGGGACACCGTAAAATCTGTATGTTGTCACTCTATTATCCAACTGTTGGAAATTGGTTATTTTTAACATTTAGCTATCATAATTGTTAACCGTTACATTTATAAGTTAGTTTCATATTTTAGGCCAATGCAGAAACCTAATGTTGGATAATTATATTTGACGAATATTTGACAAATTGATGTGCTATTTCATAACATTTCTATAGATTATGAAAAACTGTCAAATTTGAAATTAAAGTTTTTAATTATTTTACTAACAGCAAATGCAATGAGAGATTCAGATAAGTTTTAAGGGACGGCAGATATGTAGAACGAAGCATATTATCAAATAGTCACATTTTTTCTTTCATCAAATATGGTTCCACCTCAACAGTGGGTTTCTGTGCGCTTAGGAGGAGGGCGAGCGGACACCCCACCCCCCCTAAAAAATACTTTTGTCGACAAAATTGTCAGTTGCCAAAGGACTGTCAGCAAATTTTAGCTTTAATCACCAATCTGTAAAATGCTCAGTGTATAAATTACCAGTTCTGCCAAATGTTTATTATAAGTTATACTATATCATGAACATAGTCTTGTTACGATTTTCCTTTTAGTGAGATTTGTGCCAGTAAACAAGTCCCTTTTGTCCCCTCAAGCCAACTTCATTCCAGATCATGTAATGCAGTGTGTATTTAAGGCAAACATGCACATTAAGTATCTGCCTGGGGTGGGGGGTGCCTCGGGCGAAGGACTTTTAGGGGATTTAATGCGTATTCAAGCTATATCTGGAGGAAACCGCCCAAGAGGCCAGATATTCGGTGTATATTTTTGAAAGCATATTGGTAAATATCGTCAGAAAATTTTGTCTTTACACCCCCCCTCCCAACATTTTTGCTTAAAACTGGCTCTAGTCCCGTCACTTACAGAAATGTGTCATTTTCAAATAGTAAACGATCTGTCAAGTTACAAACATATATTACTCTGTAGAAAACTAACCTATTTTGCACTATGAGGAAAATTAATATTGCAGGTGCAACTTATGAACTGTTTAAAAAAAAGGAGGGGGGAGAGATCGGAAGCAGGAAAATATTTAGAAGGTCCTTTCAGAAGCTATCCTTTACAGTTTTAGAGAACCAGGACGGCAGGCAAACCAAAATCATAAAAACTTTTCGAATTAATTAAAAGAAAAAACATATAACGTTAAAGGAAAGAATGCTAATTTTTTGAAATATGATTCATATACCTCCTTGTCCTTTGACAGTTACTTTTGTAAAGTGTCTCTCAAAACATCTGAAAATTTACTCCGTTGAAACTTTTGTAAGGAGGCTTAATCTTTTTTTTTTTTTTTTTTTTTTTTAAATATTCATGTGGAGAAATCCAATAGGAATATAAAGTCACTGAAGAATGTCACTGAAATCATTATTTACTAAAATATTTATTTATTATTTTTTACATTTATTTCAATTTACGTAATTTTTTAGATTCTTAATTTTTAGTTTGCCCGAATAAAATTGGTATGGAATACAATGCCATTTCGTAGTTCTATTTTTATTTTCAGTTAACTGTAGATATTGACTGCACAGTAAAAGAAAAAAAAATATTGCATGCATAATGCATATGCATTACGCATGCAAGTATCACAAGGACGCATGCAAGTATCAACACACGGGTGCATCTATATTATCTGACTATGAGAAAGATATCAGTACAACAGAATGTATTAGTGATGTTGCTTACACGCTATAGCACATAAAATGAAAACTCTCAGTCACCGCGTATTACTTAAAGAGCTACTGATATTTTTCATTCAACTAAAATACGCAGTAGAAGAGACTTGTCAAAGCAATAAAAATGCTTTTTCTTCCAGTACTCTCAGAGAGTATTTGATTGCATATAGATTATGTATTTTTCTCCATAAAATTTGAGTCCTGTAGCATATAACAGGTGTAGATACAAAAATCTCTTCTAAAATAATAAATAAATAACAAAATGAAGTTGGTAAATATAGATATATATATATATGAACTGTAAAGTACTATAACACATTTGTAAAATATTTAAATAACTGAATTCTTAAAACTGTAAAATATTTTATACATACCTTTAACAACAAAACAATTTTGATGCACAAATTTAAATCCTTGTTGTTGATTAACCACTGTGAACCAACGAGATTTCAAAATTGAAGTAGTGTTAGTTTAATAACTACTTCTAAATCTGAAATCTCATTAGTCATTATAATCTTGTAAAATATAAGCACGGCTCAAGTTGATTTTATTTCAGAATAAACTTATTAGGAGAAAACAATTGTGTCCAATTTTACCTTCCCGACTGTTGTACAACTATCAGTAAATAAAACTTTATTATTAAGCTGTCTAGCATTGTTTAGTAATCCAAAACGCATCTTTTAATAAGCACTGTGCAATTATTATATATTTATTACCATAGCTCCATAGTAAGTTGTTTGTTTACATACTTTGAAGATCGTTAGGCTTATGGACAATCGAACTATAATCAATGCATCAATAATAATAGTTATCGTGATTCAAGTTACTACGAACCTATGCAACGAATAAAATTCACAGAAATATAGCTGAAAAGATAAATATTCGTTTCAGATTTCAACTATCAATAACTTTATAAAAGTGTATCAACACATCATAACAAGCAATGGCGGAAAAGGAACGGCGAACGGACATGAATCTATCGCTTCCCGGTTTCCTGAATGTGTGTCTCTGCGCATGCGCAATAGTACGGTTGCCCAACACAACATTCAGCCATCCGATGGCCAACTGTTGTTTACCAACAGTTGCCCAACACAACATTCAGCCAACCGATGGCCAACGGTTGTTTACCAACGGTTGCCCAACACAACCTTTAGCCAACAGAATACCGACATTTCCATATGGACATCCAACGTTTGCCCAACGTAACAACCTTGTGCCAACCACCTGCCAGCAATAACCCAACGTATGTGTGCTAGTTGGGTTATAACGTAATACCAGCATGCTTTCTTTTATTTAGCTCTATATTCACACCATATTTCTATCAAACACACACAAAAGAACGCTCCTTTTCCTTTCAAAACATAAAAAAACTCCATATTCCACACAAATACTGACGACGAAATACCCCGATACGCTTACTAACCTACGATAAAGAGTCCGTAAAACAGAATCAAAACCACAAAGAAAATCAAACATTAACTTAATCCACTCTATCACCAGCCACAAACAAACAACTATCGTCATTCAATTAGCACTGAATGAAAATTCCATACTTTAAAACACTCCGTGTTTCTCTTTGGATACTAGTCTAAACAATCACCGGCAGGGTACTTCACTCCAGCTGAGCATCGCCCATGACGGCGCCAGAGCCAACGCCAAATCAATTTGTAAACAAAATATCAAAATGTAAACAGCACCGTATACGGAATATAGTCCGGAAAGGGTAAGTGGAATGCACTACACTAATTACCATTTGATGACAGGAAATGTCTTGAGACTCCATAATTCTTGGATGAACTCGGATTGCAGGATTGCGTATACAAAATGTCCAGAAGTCACCAATGTGGAGGAGCGTGCTATCAGCTCCTTACAGTAAAAATTATCTGCTCCTTACATTAAAAATTAAGAATACGTCGAGTGTAACATCCGTTGAATACAAATACCATGCAGTAAAAACTTAACAACATTTTATTCAGACTTTAAGTCGAGCATGCAAGCTCTGCACGATGCGGTCAATTTACATTCAGCGGTACAATTAACATAGTTCTGGTAACAACAACAGCAACGCGATAACAATAATAATACTGCTGCGAACCATGCGTGAGCACACTTCCTTTTCCTGCCGGCCCGCACATCAGCGTTGCCAGATTCCCTGGCTCTGCTATCGTGGGAGTAGCCGCTAGCGCTCCTCACAGGATGCGCGAAGAGATGCGCGGAAGCTTGTTCGATGTGGTGGCCGCTGAAGGATCAGATCGATGGTCGGGAACGCACCGATCGTAGGCGCGGCGGCCGCCACACAAGTTTGCTGTGTTGTCTGGGTATGAAATTTCCTTGTTAAAGTACTACATTCAACTAAAAGACGTATAAAACATGTATTTATCATTATTTCAAAATGACAGTAGAACTTGTTTTTAAGCATTGAAGTAGTATTTTGCATTGAAGTAGTATTTTGTTTGGTATTTGTCTAATCCCTTCCCCCCCCCCTTTCCGCCGACAAATTACTACTTGCTTATCCCATTTGTGCCTGGATATTTTTGGGACTTTCTTCGATTTATACTGATAACAGAAATAATAGATAAATTTCTGATGTCTACTTCTTGAACAAGGGACGATTTATTTCAAAATCATTATGCATAAAAATCGAAATATCAATTTTCAACTTGGTCATGTTAGACTATTTTGTAGAGTTGAGGCTCAATACTCATGAATAAAGGCTAGGAAAAATAAATAACGTTTTCGACTAATAGCGAAAATGCCGTCCCAAAAAAAGGACACTAGGCATAAATGGGTTATACACAATGCGCGAGCTAGGAAGTTACCCTAGTAGCAATGACTGCTTGTTTTCTGCTCGGTCGTTCATCGACTCATCGTTAACTCATCGACTCGTCGAATTCAGTCATCGGCAAGTGCACTTTTGTTTGTCTGCAATAGATGAATTTTTATTCATGGATAGAAGTGATCTAGACGAGCAGTTTTGCCGATGGGAAACCGAAAAACAATATATTATCCGAAACTGCAGCTGTATAGCCATCGGGCCTTGCAGGTGTCCCCAGTGGTTTACACTTTACCCAAATTCCTATAAATATTTGCGTAATGTAGATGCGCCTTTGCATAATCTAAGGAAAATTTTGAACAATTCTCGAATTAATCGCATAATTTACTTCAGATTTCTTGTATTGGGGTCGGGACAAAATTTAAATTAGAAAAGAAATATTTACAAAAAAAAAGTAAGCGTTTATTATATAAAAATCGTTTGTAATATTTAAATAATTTTAAAAAAATGTGTTTAAAAAAAAAGAAAAGAAAATCTATTTGAGCATCAGCTGCATTATAAGAAAAATGGAAACTTCATTACAATGAGCAACTCTTTTGAAACCTCTATAATGTAAACAGCAAGAAGAGAAATCAGTTAATTTTTAAAAGTTATCCAAGAAATATGAAAGTTAAAATCACACTTCTTTTTTAATTATTAATTATGAATATGGTTGCTAATTATATACATTGGTAAAAAGTGAAATTAATTTCTTACCAATCCAATAACTTGACTATTATTAATAATAGCTGAAGAACACTTTGTCAAAATTTCACTCCCCAAAGTCCCAATCTGAGACTGAAATAACCAGTATTTCAATCTTTGGCTGAGGCATGATAAGTCTGGATGGCCTTGTGGTAGAGCGCAAATTTGTGACTCCGTACGCTAAGGGTTCGGGCCCGGTGGAGGAAGAATTTTTTTTCCCTTTTTTTTCAGAAAAACGGAAAGTTAGCATCCAAAAAACGAAAACATAATAAAGCGAACGGACATTTTTTGAAAAATTTTGCTGCCAGTCGTTTATTTTTTATTAACAAATATATTTTAAACAGTTTATCGGTTTCTTTTCGTTATTTCATCGGAGTCATCGGGAAACGATGATCGGCTTTATGGACCCTCGAGCGGACATTTTGTATCAGTTGCCGATGTAATTTCCCCTTTTTTGGATGAAAAGCCGTGATCGGCCATTGCTCGTTCTCCTTGGATTTAACTCACCCGCCTCTCATAGACCGATGGGTTATTGCTACTAGGGTAAGAGACCGAACTCATTTGCTCAAAACTGTGTGTGTCAGTGTTGAATTCGACCGAGCAAGGAGAGAGAGATGCTAGCTGCCCGAAAACTCAGCCGAGAAGAAAAGAAACCCGATGAATGGGTGAAGGATGTTTAAGGGTTAACGGGTTAAGGCTTTCGGCGCAGAGAGAGGGAAAATTTCTTTTGTTGATTTATTGATTCAAGATTCGAATCATCGAAGTAGTGAGTGAGTTGCGATTCGAATCAGTAAAATGAGTCGAACCGCCCATCTCTATGCTTAGGTTAGGTCCTCTAGAAAAAACAAAGATCAAGTTTAGCCTTGAGAAATGGAAAGTCCTGGGTAAAACTCGCAATGCATCATGGGAAAGCGAGGTCGTCCTTCTAACCTAAGGTGACCAGATTTTTGTAGTCAGAAACGGGGACATGTCCCCGATTCTGACAACAAAACTGGGGACATTTATAATTAATGCAATAATTAACAGTAATTTAATTGAAAAACAATGCAATAATTAAAAATTGTCCCCAGTTCCATTTTTACGTTCTGGGAACAATTTGAAAAACGTCCTGAAAATGGGGACTGTTCCCGGAAAATTGGGACGTTTGATCACCTTATTCTAACCCTCCTTTCGACTAGGAATCTTTCTACCCTGCACTTTTTCCCCATGTAGGGGAAGCGGGGTGGAAAGCAGAGAAAGTCCTGGCACTCCGCATTTGTATGCTTGTAAACGGCAAACGGGCCTGTTGACAGGGAAAACTTGCAAAACCAGGATAAGGTGACCAGATTTTTTAGCCAGAATCGGGGACGTCCCCGATTCTGACAACAAAACTGGGGACATTTATAATTAATGCAATAATTAACAGTAATTTAATTGAAAAACAATGCAATAATTAAAAATTGTCCCCAGTTCCATTTTTACATTCTGGGGACAATTTGAAAAACGTCCTGAAAATGAGGACGTTTGGTCACCTTAAACCAGGAGGTGAATTTCGGTTTTTGTTGATATTTTAAAGTCTGGCAACGGTATCTGCTTTTCCTGATTTTTTGTTGTTTGTTGTGTAAATTTTCATAGCCTTTCGTTCTTGTCTGTTATTAATTATATTAATTGATATCAATAATTAGTGAACATTTTTGTGTGAGTACTTTATTGATAGTTTTCTTTCTGAATTTTTTTCTGTATTTTTTTTATATCACAGTTGATTTTATTTTTTATAAATAATAGAATAATTAATATAGGTATTAACAGCTAATAGTGTACGTCTCAGCCTAAGTAAACAAACTCATTTTCTTTATTTTAGTATGTGCAGTAATCAATGAAAGAAGTTTTTAAGTTGAATTTACTTCATTGGAAGGTGTTTATTAAAATGAAATTTCCAAATGCCCCGCTTCAAATATTCAAATAACAATATATAAGTATTTTTAAAGTAATTGGATCAACACTGCCTTGGAATTGCTTTTTTTTTGTGACCAAACGTGGTTTCTGGCGAATTCGACTATCTATATTAATTAAATAATATGTAAATAAAATAAATAAAAGTTTGAACTTAAAATTATTACACAGGGAAGACGAAGACTGGGGGCTAATTGGACAAAACAGAAATGCGGTTTTGCAGCCAGTTTGTTTCCTTGGCACCGCCAAAAACGGCATTTTTGGCACCAAAAATCAAGGTAGGATGTACTATATTCAAGGTACTCCCAGCTTGCGTGCAGAATAAAACATTCTATGAAAAGTTTTGTACTTAGGTATTATCCCGGCGGTCCGCTGTGCTGACAGGTAAAATCATACAAGCCGGTGTGCACACCATGTAAACACGGCGACAGTCGCTGGAGCTTGGCAACCGCCAAGCTCGACTGTCGCCAACCATTTTGCACGATCAGCAAAGTCAAAGTATTTTAACACATTAAAATTTCACATATATTCCACTAACAAAAACATTAAAACAAAATACACCGTCTATATTTAAGCTAAAAAAACTTCAGCAAATTCAGTAACAGACAATTTAAAATGAGCAAACAGTCGACCGTTTTTTAACTAAAAAAACTACAATGGATTAAGCTACCTAGTTGTACAGCTAATGTAAACTGGGCAAACACTGGGCCGTTTTCAACTCAAAAAAACGTCGGTGCTTAAACAACCTAAATGTACACCTCATATAAAGTCAGTATGGTTAGACTAGCACATAAATAGCACTTAAGACAACATAAGAACAACAAATATCAATTTAAAATTCATTCACATTAAAAACCTTAAACATGGCAAAGATTCATTAAAAAAGTTACCGTTATTTTTTTTAATTAATCGCTCAGAAATGTCCCTAACACCCATTGGCTTATAACGTAACACCAGCATGCTTTCTTTTATTTACTTTTATATTGACACTGCATTTCTAACAAACACATACACTGGCCGATAACGTAAAACTAACATCCTTTCTTTTCATACAATAACATAACCCATTTCATTCCCTTCCATCCATAACATAAAACAATTTCAAATTCCCAAACTCACGATGTGATGTAATACTTTTTTTTTATGGTTGCCAGTCAAAAATACCACCGACAGGTAACTTGACTTCGGCGGTGCATTGCCCACCTAGGCACCATATTGTTCACCAATGAAACGTAAACACAAACATTGATATGTAAACAAAGCACCAGATATAGGCCAATGAATATTAATTAGTTTAATACATACTAAAGAATAATTAAGTAATGTGGTTAAAATGCATAATAATTTATTTGTTCTGTATGATTCCCAGCAAAGTTCTGTAATGTTCACCAATGAACGTAAACACACAAACATTGATATGTAAACAAAGCACCAGATATAGGCCTCGATGAATATTAATTAGTTTAATACATACTAAAGAATAATTAAGTAATGTGTTAAATGCATAATAATTTATTTGTTCTGTATGATTCCCAGCAAAGTTCTGTCTTTTCAGCTGTTTCGGGCCTGAGAAATACTACTTAATTGCAGAAGCTGCGGGCTTTCTCAAAGTAGTGTTTAGTGGGTACTTTTCTGTTTCTAATTTAATAACACTAGTGTTAATGTGCCAAAGTGATACGTATTATCCCTGCGGTCATTCCCCAAAACTATTTTTTCGTCAAATGTGCTAGCAAACTGTTGCCAGCCGTATTCTGAATCATATCAATAATTTCATGTGTCCGGCAATTATCTTGGCAAAAGATCACTCATCTTGGGGAACTGCTAGGTTAATATGTAAGTACTGTCAAAGTCAACAACTGGTGTTTTTATTAGGGATGCAATGGATATAAGGCCAATATGCCAGATGGGACTATATTCCGTATCCGGTGCTGTTTACATATCGATGTTTGTTTACATGTTTCATTTGGTGATACTTCTGGCGCCCTCGTGGGTGATGCACATCGGAAGTGAAGTACCCTGCCGGTGGTAGTTGTGACTGGCAACCATAAAGAATACGTGTATCGTCAGTTTGGGAATTTTAAATTGTTTCATGTTATTGATGGAAGGGAATGAAATATGTTATGTTAATGTATGAAAAGAATTTGTGTGTGTTTGTTAGAAATATGGTGTGAATATAAAGCTAAATAAAAGAAAGCATGCTGGTGTTACGTTATAAGCCGGTGGGTGTTAGGGACATTTCTGAGCGGTTATTTAAAGAAAAATAAAGGTAAGTGCTCTTTTTTAACGAATCTTTGCAATGTTTAAGGTTTTTAATGTGAATTTTAAATTGATATTTGATGTGTTTATGTTTTCGTAAGTGCTATTTACGTGCTATTCTAATCATACTGACTTTATATGAGGTGTACAACTAGGTTGTTTAATCCACTGATGTTTTTTTGAGTTGAAAACGGGCCAGTGTTTGCCCAGTTTACATTAGCTGTACAACTAGGTTGCTTAATTCACTGTTGTTTTTTTTAGTTAAAAACGGTCCACTGGTTGCGTAGTTTACATAGCTGTACAACTAGGTTGCTTAATCCACTGAAGTTTTTTTAGTTAAAAACGGACCACTGGTTGCCTAGTTTACATAGCTGTACAACTAGGTTGCTTAATCCACTGTAGTTTTTTTAGTTAAAAACGGTCCACTGTTTGCTCATTTTGGAATATATTCCGTATACGGTGCTGTTTACATTTTGATGTTTTGTTTACATATTGATTTGGCGTTGGCTCTGGTGCCGTCATGGGCGATGCTCAGCTGGAGTGAAGTACCCTGCTGGTGATTGTTTAGACTAGTAACCAAAGAGAAACACGGGGTGTTTTGAAGTATGGAATTTTCATTCAGTGCTAATTGAATGACGATAGTTGTTTGTTTGTGGCTGGTGATAGAGTGGATTAAGTTAATGTTTGATTTTCCTTGTGGTTTTGATTCTGTTTTATGGACTCTTTATCGTAGGTTAGTAAGCGTATCGGGGAATTTCATCGTCAGTATTTATGTGTGGAATATGGAGTTTTTTTATGTTTTGAAAGGAAAAGGAGCGTTCTTTTGTGTGTGTTTGATTAGAAATAT
>JAWZYV010016732.1:0-40432 GCA_038373885.1 Cheiracanthium punctorium | reverse complement strand
TAATTATTGTCGAGTGAAGTTCGCCGATGATCGTAAAGAGACTGTGGTAGGTATGTAAGTTGTTGTCACATGCGTTACGGAGAATCTTGAAGAGCGCCAACATTGCCTTGCATTGAAAAAAAGAAATGAATCGAACTCTACAGAAAGTATTAAGATGTAGATGTACCTGCGAATGCCGCGCTGTAAGAAAAAGGTTCCTGTTAAAGCGACATCGTGACTATTTCACTTCGAATGAGAGAGAACTAAATCCGATTTCATAAGAACGCCGGGAAATCACAATAGGTAATGATGCACAAAAAATGGAGATTCATCAACGTAAGGAGGTGGCCAATAAATTATTGACCCATGATGTTGAGGAAAAACATAGACATCTTCTTAGCGTTTGTCGATTCTGTCTCCGACGAAAGGAGAATTTGCACACTGTAGAATTTGCACATAGAAGAATTTGCAACACTGGAAGAAAAACAAATTATGAAGAATCATACTCAAGAAGTCACACACCATCATCAAAATATTACAAAATTATAAAAATCCAGGTTTAACTACGCGGCTAACAATATATTACATAGGAGTACATTCAATAATAATATACATGGGAGAGTATGAAAAAAATCCTCCAGTGCTAAACTCCCTCACAATTACGGAGCCTTACGTGTCGGTGGGCAAAGGCCGCCTCACGTGAAGTGAGTGCATTGCCACACCGAGATCCAACAGCCCAAATGACAAAAATTGACCGTTAAGCGTACATAGTACAAGTAATGCCCATATCACACCTTCTCCTACGTTCAATCTCCAATTCAATCAAATATTTCGTTTAACTTGTTCGACTATTTCATACAACTGGTTTGACTGGAAAAGGGAATGAGCGAATCTGTGATGTCACTGCAGCCTATCCGTTTGCTTGCCTGTGATTGGTCTATCGGAGAAGTTGAGCAAGTTGAATGAAATACTCAATTTTTCCCGTACCGGGTGGGAAAAGTTGCGGATGTTGAACATACATATCGCACAATCCTTTTCATCCAACTGTTGTGGAAAACAGTTGAACGAAAGTGTTGCTTGAATTGAAGATGGGGAAGGTGTGATATGGGCTTTAGGGTTTCTCGTTTCTTCTCGAACAATCTTGAGATGCCAGCAGTATGTTCCTTTACACAGAAGAGAAAGCCGCAACAAAAAAACATCTGCTTCAGCCAGAGCAGACCATATGAGGAAAAAGCTGTTATTATTGTAAAATAACAATAAAAGAAAATATTTTTAGCAGGCGAAAAGAGCAAGGAGAAAAACTGGCGTCAACTGTTATTTTATTTTTATTTTGCAGCCTATACCGGGTGTCCAGAAAAGGACTCCCTGATTTCAAAATTAAATATCTCGAAAACAAAGATCGATAGAGGAATGCAGTAAACGGTATGTTTATTGTGAAAGCTATAAGAATTTTATACAGCAGTTTGAAATAATAGTTACAAAAGCTGCTAACAGATGGCGCTGTAGCTGTACAGCTCATTATCAGCATACATAAATGAAATAATCGTATGAAAACATTCTTTGCAAAAACTCACATCACAATGTTTTCAAAATGTTCACCATTGGCACTACAGAGGTGGCGCAAACGAAGAATGAAATTTGCCATCACATTTCGTAGTGTCTCAACAGAAATTGATTCACATGCCACACAGATCGCCGATTCAATCTCATCCAGCGTGGCGGGATGCTTCGGGTGGACAATGTCTTTCGATTTGCCCCACAAAAAATAGTCACAGGGAGTCAAATAAGGCGAATATGGAGGCCAATCCATGCCTGCACCAGTAAATTTGGGATATTCTAAAGCAATGACTCTATTCCCGAAGTATTCATCAAGAAAGCGAAACACTTGTTCGGTACGATGTGGTCGGGCTCCATCTTGCATAAACCATTCAGTACGTGGTCGATCCTCTAACACTTGCTGTAGCGACAAATTCTTCCAAAATTGCAACGTAACGTTCACTAGTGACAGTTTCTCGAATGAAAAAAGGGCCAATAATGCCTCTGCTGCATACTGTAGCCCACACAGTAAGTTTAGGAGAATACAGGGGTTTCGCTTCACACCAATATGGATTTTCGGAACCCCAAAATCGCCAGTTCCGTTTATTCACGAATCCATTCAGGTGGAAGTGTGCTTCATCTGTAAACCAGATGCAGCCAACATCAAATCCTTCACTATCAATCATTGTGAGCATCTGATTAGCAAAGTCAACCCTTTGTTGCACAGCTCGTACGGGTATGGCCTGGTGAGTTTGAATTTTGAATGGAAACATGTGTAGGCTCTTTCTCAGTATTTTATGTGTGCTGGAACGCTTCAAAGAAGTCTCAGATGCAATTCTACGGACGGATGACATTGGATTTTGCTGAATAATTCCAGAAACTGTGGCGACATTTGCAGGCGTAACTGCAGTTTGCTTGCGGCCAACATTCCCCACTAGATCATCAGTTACGCTGCCTGTTCGTTGAAATTTGGCGAAGATCGTACGAATGGTTTTCGCATCGGGTCCTTTTGGAACATTAAATCGTGCTTGAAAACTGCGCCTTGTTGCCGTAGGACTCTCTTTTAACCTGTGGTACTCTGGCACCAGAAAAACGCGTTGTTCAATGGAGTGCATGGTTTTAATCTCTTCCTTCGGTACGCTAACCTCCTTTCACGCTTCATTAGTGGAACTGATCTGTCTGGGCTTCGGATCACTATTTATACTAGGCATTACGCATGGCGATTACAGCGCCATCTGTTAGCAGCTTTTGTAACTATTATTTCAAACTGTTGTATAAAATTCTTGCAGCTTTCACAATAAACATACCGTTTACTGCATTACTCTATCGATCTTTGTTTTCGAGATATTTAATTTTGAAATCAGGGAGTCCTTTTCTGGACACCCAGTAAGAGCGAAAGGTGGGAAATAAAGTTACACTCTTGTGGTTTTGCAAAAGGGCCCCATGAAAGGGGAAAGAATACGTTGTGATTTAGACGACAAAATCCAAAGTAATTAAAATACAGAAAAAAATATGTCCTATGGGATGAAAGAGGAACAGGGGAATTATATTTTGGACAAATTTTCACAAAATCTCAAAATTACAAGAAACATCGCCGCCTACAAACCGTGTTTACTCCTGTAATAGTCGCCCTAGCATAATAGTCGCACCCCTGTTCTGAAGCAGAAAAAATCGTCAAAAAAATTCTCCGCATAAAAGTTGCAGTCACGTATTTGACTTTCATTTATTCTATAAAAGTATTCCTATAAAAAGTAAAATTTCTCTTATTTGTGTACAGTTTAAAAAAAAAAAGAATCTACGGCAGATAAACTGGAAATATTTGGTTAGTTATTTTATTATAATACCAGTAATGTTGTACCATTAGAGTGTACAATATTATGCAGTAAATTCCCACCGCATACTAGCCGCACCTAGACTTTCACCATGAAAAACTGGCAAAAAAAAGTGCGACTATTGCGCGAGTAAACACGGTAGTTTGAGTGATCATCTGTCATTAGTCCTAGTTTCGTTTATTCGCTTTAAATGTTATATACGCGAAAAAAAAATTAAGAATGCTGAATACATTTTTGCAAAACATCAAAATCCGATGAGAAATTTTTAAAAATTTGCCATTCTCTGTATTTAAATTGATTAATTACCTATCAGTATATCAATCTTCATAGTATTCGGCTCAGTTATTGTTAATTAATGCGAGAACAAAAAATTAAACAGTTTGAATAAATTTTCACAAAATCTAATAAACATTTTTAAGACAATTGACAGTTTTGTTTTAAGTTCAATACTGCAAATCAGTATACGAATTTCATTTTTTTCGCTTTAGTCATTTCTACGTGATGCGCGAACAAAAATTTACACTCTCATTTTGAACAAAATTTCACAAAATCTGATCAAATTTTTTCAAACATTCGAAACTTATAGTTTAAGTTGAATGATCACTTTTTTTTGTTGTTTGTTTGATTATGGGTGATTCTCACAAAACGGGACAAATCTTGGTCCTTGCTAGATTTGTAGCCTTTTTTCGTTATTTTTTCAAGTTTAACAAGTTTTTCTTAAAGTTGAAGCTGGATTTTTTATAAAAACCATAATTTTGGGGGCATACCGTGGGCAACCTAGGCCATGGCCTACGGCGCAGCGGTCTAAAGGGCACAGAACAAAGAACTCTTCTGCAGAACAATCACGGATGAGGAAAAGGACTGGAAAGGAGAAACAAAAACAACTTACTTTAAGTGATTATTGCCCAAGAAAAACACGTTTGTGGCTTCCGAAAAATTTCTTTTTTTCCTAGTACAATTTCTTATCTATAGAAAACCTATGTGTGGAGATCCATTAACTCCTCCCCTCCCCTCGCAGGCACAGAATTGCTCGCAGAGCACCCTAGCACAGACCATGTCCAAGTCGACGACATGTGTCGCAGAACTAAGAGATCCGCTGCAGAACAATCACATTAAGGAAAGGAGGGGTACCGGAGAGAACAATTATTCAAAGTAAGTTATCATCGAAAAGGCGTCTTACCGTCTGTGCTCTGCCGATATCCCAACGTTCCCGAAAAAAGAACCACACACCACACACGCACAGAACGGTAAATATATCTGCTCGAGAAAAAGTCTGTTGCTTTCACTGTAATGCGCTATAATTTTTAAAAAATTAAAACGCGTTATAAACGCTTTCATCCAAAATATATGTGAAACATCGCGCAATTAATGAAACGAGCCTTTCTGGTTTCTTAGTTCTATCTAAAAGATCGCCAGAAAATGAGCATTCTGATTCTGATATGTTACCCATACAAATGCCGAGAACAGAAACTGATATCGAAGCTTTGCTGAAAGTTAAACAAGATTTGACAAAGTCAAAAGAATCTTTACCCAATGTGGGCGCTGCCAATGAAGGTGAGCGGAAAAAATGCAACTTTTAATACTACTCTACTTTTAATAGTTTTACGATGTAACATAGTCGTTATATGCTAGTCGATGAGGCTAGGAGCGTAGCCAGAAATTTTTTCTGGGGGTTGCATGAGATATAATTTTGTATTGATAAACTTAATTTCTTATTGACGACAAAAATCTGAAAGCTCTTAATAACTAATTTTGAAAGTTTCGCAAGGGGATATATCCCGATATCCCACTCCCTGGTTACGCTCCTGCAGTGACGTTAGAAATAAGAAGGGAAGTAATTATTATTGTGTGTATTATTTCTATGGTAGAAAGAGACTTTGGGACTTAAGCCGCCCCCCCATACCTTTGGAGGATGATAGAAAACCATATCTCCTCTGTTGAAATTACTGCGGGATATATCAACGCAAATTAGAATTACTTATCGTTCAGTTGGTTGTAAAACAACCCTTGAAAAAGGATAAACAGAACACTTTTAATTTCATGAAATATTTATTAACGTGGTATATTGTGATTTATTCATATTATCCTTACAAATCTACTAATACTACCTATTACATATATCAATACTATCTATCTTCGCTTCTCCTTCTTCAAGGCTCGATTAAAAGAAACTGCTTAGATTATTTGGTACCAATGGGATCTTTTCATTCTATGGTGATTCTTTGCAATTTACTCATTAGCATAAACAATTATCATTTCACATAATGGTTGTCATTAAGGAAGCTCTCTATATATATTTAATTTATGCATAGTTTTGTAAGGTTTGTGTATTTAGCACCGCAAAACATTTCATCTCAACGTGGTGGAAAATATCTAAGCGATGCCATCCATATATCCAATATAACAATAGATTATAAATCCTCCATGGTTCTGTCTCCTGAAAAACATTAAACTGTGTAATCTTGAGGAGCTATTTAGAATCGCTTTAATAGTGACAGAACCTTGGAGGAGGAAAGGCAAAGCTTATTTGCACCCTTTCTGGCAACCCTATACGCCTCGTGATTGGCTCATTCGGAATTCTCTTATTTACCTGGTCTGCCAGAATAGAAAATGAATCTCGGGGTGTACATAAGGTTTTACGCCAACAGGAAGTTCTTATATGGACCCTTTTGTTGTTTGTTTACATATCCTTATTTGAACCCCTGTCGCGTAAGATGATAATAAAAACAGTGAGATTTACCTAATTTTTAATTAAAGATGTTCAGAATAAGAAATGATTTTGTTTTGTTTATAAAAGTTATTTATGCTGTTGTAATTTTATTCACTTTAATATATTATATTTTAAAAGAATAAAAAAATGATTTAAAAACTTCTATAATAGCTATTGTTTACTTTGATTTCATGTTCTAATCTACGTTTGCTTAAACTGCAAGCGTATTAATCAAATTGTTGCAATCTTATTTTTTTAATTATTATTATCTATTTTTAATATGCATCGTTCAAATACTAAACGTTTATAATCCGTTATCTTGCCAACCATTTATCAAGTAAAATCCTGTTTTTAACGAAAAAATATTTATCGATATTTTATTGTGTAAACGTCATTACTAATTATATTATGTGAGAAATCTTGATATGAATTGTACACTGGATGTAACAAGCATACTTTTGGTTTACTTTTTGAATACTCTTACTGAGCTTAACTAGCAGTGAAAATTGTCTTTTCATTTAGTCTATCTTTCCCTTAATTTAAATTTAATCTAATATTTTAAACAATTGTCAATCTTAATTGTGTAGCGACAAAATTTGTACTGTTTTTTTTCTTTTCCCATTAAATTAAAGTTGCTATTGTTGTTTCTGTTTATTTTATTGTAAAATAGTTTGTATTTAAATATGTGCAATCAATTAATATTTAGAAAAATAAAGCCTTATAATCAGCAAAAAATCCTTACATTGTTTACATCCATCAGGGTTATTTTATTGTTAAAAAGATAGGAGCATTATGTGTTTTATAAGAAAGTGCTTACTCTTAACATTTAAATTACGAAATTTTTTCTAATTCTATTTAGTACATTGTACACTTTATTGTACATTGATAATTAAAGGTCCTGATCTTAATTTTATTTATGTAAATGACTGAAATTACTATGTTATTGCTGTTGTTTTAAGCCTTTTCAGTTTAGGTATTTAGATTAAACCAAAATTAAACTTAATGTTTGCTTCTAGAACATGTTTAGCCATACTTTAGTTTGGAAATTTTTGAAAAACTGCAGAACATTATTTATATAATTATATGTACAATTATTATATATACATATACATTAAATTTCTAAATTTGTATCATGTAAAAAAAAATGGTATTAAACCAATTATTCTTAATGAGCACAACTTATGTGTTAGCATAATTGTTATTTTTTAATATAATCAATTTTAATTATACATTTAGTTATGCCAAATGTAAATATACTGCATAAGTTATCATATTGTTCTATTTCTTTTATGGATTAGTTTTTGACAGTTTAAACTAGTTTTTGATGCTTGTCATGTCAAAAACCCAACTCAAGCTTTTTGTATATATGTGTTTATGTCATAGGCGCACCCACGGAGGGGGCTATGGGGGCTAAAGCCCCTCTAAACCTGGAGCATTAGATACAAAAAGCTTTAAAAATTGAAATTTGTCTCTAATGAGTTAAAATACTTTATTTTAAAAATTGTCCTCAAATTATTTCTAATGTTTTTGTGGGGGAGGGGATTAATTAAAAGTGGGAATGATGGTTTTTAAATAAATACTTACAGTTAATGTGTGAAATAAAGTTAAACTTGGGCACAATGCCTCTTAAAAGTTGAATAATTATTTATGACTCTAATAAGTTATGTTGATAGTGGGCTTGTGTTGTATGGGCAAGCTCTCATGCTTTAACGTTATAAGCAGTGGTATATACAAGGGGGGGAGTCAAACCCTCCCCCTTGTCAAAGTTTTTTTTAACAAAATGTCCATAAATTCTGAGTTTTTAGCTTAAATGTTATGCATTTTAACACAAAGTTATGTCTACAACCATGGGTGCCTGGATGGAGGTGCACTTGCACCCCCCCTCCCCCTTGAGTTTCAAAAAAGTATAATTAACCTGAAAATATAAGTAATTTGTTTTACCCTTAGTGCAGTAAAAAAAAAAGAGCCTGAATGTGTGTGTGATATTTTGTATTCTACGTATAACTGTCGCATTAAATTAGCTGTTTAGACCTGTGTTTGTGGCTTAATATTTTCTACCATTGTACATAAATTTTAAAATTTTTAGAAGTCATCCACATTTTTATTTTGGGATAATGTTGGCGCGCGCACATGAGTCCTCATAATGTATTGACTAACGCTTACAGTCGTAGTAGTGTTAAATGCCTCACGGCATGTGCCCACAATTAGAACAAAATATTTTGAAATAGTCACAATAATATTATAGGTAGGCGGGACCGGGCTTGTCTCGAACTATCGAAATCATTCCATTAACAAACAGATAAACGGAAATAAAGCAATTTTTGGGATTTGAGTGCATATTTAAATGGAAAATGTAGTTACATATTATCACATTACTGATTAGAGCAGGTTAATAATATCGGAAAATAATAGTCAATTGTTTTGTGTTGACTCGTTTCTGTACAGCAATATCGCACTATTGCCAGAGCAGCATGTCAACACTGCACAAAATGTCTATGAGGACATCTACAGAAAAAAATAGACCCGCTTTTTTTGGGAGATGGATTTCTGATAGGGCTTCCGGGTGCAGCAAGTATTTGAAATTTTGTCCCGCAATTAAAAAGAATTGCCCGTTTTATATATGTTGGTCATTATTTGGGAGCTAAACTGATTTTTTCACTAAGATGTATGGAAAAGTAGAACAATCAAGACTCGAACTATCGACACTCTACTGTGAATATGATAAAATGCAATTATTTTAGGACTTAACGCTTAACGTTTAACATTTCTTTTTAACATTATAGAGTTAATTTTTCAGAGATTTAAACTCAAAAAGTATTAGATGAAAATTTGTATTTTGAGTTTTTTGACATGGGCATTTTTCAAATATTAAGTGAAGGCATCACTGCGTCACTTTTGAAACTTGGGCTCTATTTTAATATTTGGATGTCCTTGCCAAGTGCACTTAAGACAAACCTGCACATGGGGTATCTGTCATGGAAGGGGGGGGGGTTGCCTTGGGCAGAAGACTTTATAAGGGGTTCTAACGCGTATTCACATAACATGTATAGAAAACCGCTAAAACTCAAAACCTTTAGATTGACAACTGCGCAGCAGGCCAGAACTATTGATCTTCACATTTCAGCCATCTACCATTTTCAGCACTGTACATGGCGGGGACCCTTAAGCCAAAAAATTTCTATATACATCAATGCTAGAGAAAATACATTTCGCTTCAGTTTTTCTGGAAAAATTCGTCTGTTCAAATATAAAACAATGTTATCAAAATAGCATATAATTTAAATAATTAATTATTAATATACTTAAATTGAGGTATTATTAATTAGGCCAAATTAATAGTTTAAGATTTTGTACTTTTCAGCTGCGACAAAATAACTATGACAATGTTTATTTTACATATTGATGCTACATTTTCCAGTCAAGATTCTTCTTCCTTCAAATGCCAAATAGTCTAATTTTTTATATGTATGTATACAGGGTGCCCTGAAGGTAGTTAAAATACATACAAAGAAGCATTTTTCTGCATTGCAACGTTTGGTCGCAAATGAAAAATGTAGATAGTTTCAGCAGGATATGGCTCCAGCTTATTTCGTAAATATAATGTGCGTAATTACCCCATTGTCATCTTTGACATCAGGTCAATTGGACAAGTTGAACTAGTCACTTGGCCAGCACCTTCATGAGATTAATCAAGTATCGAATTTTGCTTTTGGGGACACCTCAAGGCACTTGTTTACGAGACTCCAGTTGACACAGATGAGGGTCTCATTGCAAAGCTTTAGTAACTGCTGCAACCATTTGTGGAATAGCTGGCATCTCCGAAAGAGTACACCAATCACTTTCTAGACGCTACCAGCACATTGAGCATTTGCAGTAGAGCTTTTTCATTTGCTATATTTCCATTTACACTTTTTATTTCTAACCCCACACTGCTAATCTTCTATACAAAAAATGCTTCTTTATATGCATTTTAGTCTTAAATTTTGGCCTATGAATTCAGGAACACCCTGAATTCATAGGCCAGTTTATCTCTCACCCCCTTTATTGAAAATTGTCCCAAAAATGCGACATAAAAGTTGTTGATTATTTTACATATATTTAATACTATTAGTTCACAAAAGCTTTAATCTACTGTTACAATATTTCGTAAGCTGTAGAATATGCATCACATGTATTTTTGTATAAATAGGTTACAATCATAAAAATTTCAACAGCTTAAGAAAATTGTTGAGTATTGAATTGTTTATTTTTTTTTATTGTGCAATGTCTTATCTTCCTGAATTCTGTATCCCTCAATAAACATTTATCTACTTAACTGTAACTGTGCTCGCACACATATACTTTTTACTTCTATACTTTTTTCCTTCTTGGTGTTACCTTGTTATGTGATGTGCCTGTTTCTTCTTTTCTAATTTAATAAAGTAAGTGTTATGTTAAAATTCCACACTTACTATGTTTGTACCATAACTCTGCTAACATTTCTAAAAGGTTATGGACACCAGATGGATTAATTTATTTATTTGCTGATTTTTAACGTTCGTTTCAAGGCTGCATCTGCATCATTCATCCTCAAAATGGCAGCTGTAACTTGGTGAATTGAAATGCTGAATAAAGATAATTACAAAACATAGAAACATAAAATATGGACTCATAAAATTAAGGATGCTTCAAGAATAACTTGTAAAAGGTGTAAACGCACTGGGCTGGCGAATGTGAAAGTGGAAAAAAGAATAATTTTAAACATAAGCCTAACAGCCTGGAATTCTTATCCACTCTGGATGACTCGCCAATAGGGTTACCAGGTGAAATACAGCAACCTTACTCGCCTAAAGCTCTCCCAACAATATCAAATAACTAAAAGCAAAATTTTTGGTGTGTTAAGATTGATACTAAAAATTATATATAAGTTACTTCAGTTATCATTGACCCACGTTTGCAATTGCAAGGAAAGATCAGGAAACCCTCCTACTTCCAGTCGATGAAATGAATGTAAAGGAAGAATAAAAGAAAAAGGGGTGAGAGATAAAATAGTCAATTAATATCGTTTTAATACGGCAATAATGAAACTAAAAAATTAGGGGGGTCTCCCCCTGACGAGGCTCGAACGGCCAAGTTATATGTATATATATCGTGGGTGCACCCCCTGGAAATGATCCTGCCGGCACCCTTGTCTACACCCCCCCCCTTCCCTTCCCTTGAAGGATGTCTGCGTACGCCACTGGTTATAAGAGAGTTGTAATTATAATCTAGGTCACTATAGAGTTCAGCAGTATTTGTAACCCCAGCCCCCCCCTAAACCAAAATCCTGGGTGCGCCACTGGTTTATTTGTATGCTTAAGCCTGTTCATTAGGGTGGAGGGTCATTCCATTTTAATCTCAATCTTCAGACCAATTTTTTTTTTCTTTACAAAACATTAAAAGTGACTTATCTGTTTATTTGTTACATATTCTAGTACTAGAATTTGGCAACAGTTTTTTAAAAATCTTGTGGAATTTTATTTTAAAAACAAAATAGCACATTTAGTCATTACCTACTTGTTTTTTATTTTGTTACTATAGTCACACACCTTTTAAGATTAAAGTGTTAATTTATCATAAAAATACAAATATATTTTAAAAACTGTGGAATATTCTTAAAATTTATTGTTTATATATAAGAAATTAATCTTTAAATATTGACTGTACCTTTTCAAGTTTTAGAGGAATTTAGTACTAAGCAGGGGTGCAGAAAATGTTTAGGGTGCAATATTTCCCCAGAACACGTTTTGTCCAAAAGTTCCCCAAAACCGAAGCATATTTTCATTCCAGTTTAAGCGACTATCTATCTCTAGATTCTTTTAATAACAACTGTATCTCTCAAAATTTTTTTCCTTTTTCTCTTCTTTAAATACTAGAGGCCAAAGCCCCTAGACTTACTACGCTCGTTTTTCGTATGAGGCATTCGGGCCCCTAATAAGGCTTATTCATAAAAAAGGCATAATTGACAAAACCTAAAGATTGGATCTGATAGAAGGTTCTTGCATGTTCCTTGGGACAACTTCACGCTATTTTATATTGTGTAAAATCTATGGAACACCTTGTATATTTGCCATCAATGGCAATTTTTCATAAGTTGGCAACTTACGTATAGTTAATATTTATTTCTAAGAAAAAGAAAACAATACTTCATATGTTTTCTTTGATAAAAACTACGGAACAGCCTGTTATCTTTCTACTAATGGCAATTTACACATGCACATAACCGATAATCATTGTTCATGTAAGATTGCTGTGAAAAAAAGTTATCCATACATTCAAATAATCCTTTGCAGATTGGCTTATTCAGCACCACAAAACATATCATCTCACCACGCAGACAAATATCCAACTGTACTTGCTTGGTATAAATAACGCCACCAAATATTTCTACGGGAGGCAAGTACCCAAGCTGAACCTAACCGGTATTATTACAATATGCATTTGAATTATTTTTCATTTCCAAAATACTGGGTGCTAACATTTTAGAACACACAGAGAATTTAGATTCACTCTGCTTGAGATCGCCTTTTGCCAGATCGTACTTGATGCCAAAATGGCGCTTTTTAAATTAGTTACAATTATTATTATAAGAAGTATTAGAAAAATGAATTGGCGTCAATTTTAAACTCCTGCTATCTAAGAGAACTTACTATTTGAAAATTGTGCACTTTGTGTAACACACTTTGACTTATTTTTTTCACTAATTTTTTTAATTTGTATTTTTGTATGAATGTATAAATGTATTTTTGACACTGCTGAACTCTACTATGAGCAGAATCGTACAAGGTGTGCTCAAAAAGTATTAAGCCTTAGGTTGGCAAAAATGCATTTATTGTGATTTGGAAATCCGAAACACTAATCCCCTTTAAAATAGTCTCCAAGGAAGTGCACACACTTCTCTCAGAGCTTTCACAATTGTTGAAAATGATTCTGGAACTCAATTTCTGAATGATGAACAACCATGCCATCTCATTCCGCTTGATGTCTTCTCTAGACAGAAATCAGTTTCGTTATGATAATGCCCATTCTGTCCATTTGATTCAGGCTCTCCTGATCAAAAACAACTTTCTTGTGTGTCGTCAAGCTCCTTACACACCAGGCTTGGCTTTGTGTGACTTTTGGTAATTTCTGAAGATAAAAATGCTGTGTAAAGTGACCTGATTTCAGTCAAGAGAAGACATCTTGTAGAATGTGATGGCATGTTTGCTCACCATTTAAAAAACTGCAACTTGGTTTTTTTTTTTGGGGGGGGGGGGGGAGGATTTTGAAAGTTGACAACATTTGCAATTTTTAAAGATTTATTGCTAAGTCTGGTGCCAAAAAATAAGAGCCCAAAACTAAATCTAGCTTGGTGAGAATCTAGTTAGAATATGCCGGACAAAGATTGTAAAACAGTTTTAATAGGCAATTTTAATATAGATTTCAGTTCACGCTCACTTTTGTACTCACTTAAATCCCTTCTTTCTTTGTGTTATTTTTCTTGCTTATTTCTTTACTGCTTTTGTATTGTCTGTATGGATTCATCTTTGTTTAACCGTTTTTCCCATTTACGTTTGAAACATTCTTGTTTCTTGAATCATTAGGTTTTCTTGTCCGATGCAAACACAGTAATGTCAGGATGCAAGTGCAATATTCGCGGTTCTTAATACCTCTTATAAGTAACATTTTATGTGTGTTTTTCCCCAAAGTTTTTATTTTATTTAGAGTGTTTTTTTCATAATAACAATATACGTTTACGTTGCCAATTTCTAAAAGTGAATTCCTACAAATAGATGTTTAAGTGTGTTGTGCCAAGGCTAAACTGTTTTTGCCTTGGCACAGCTACCTATGGTTACCATCAGGTGATTATGTTCCGTGATTTTTTTTCAAAGAATCAAGGATGAATGATTTGCTTCACTTCTCGGTTTACTTTTTCAAGGCATGACATCTCGCTAGATATTTAATGTTGAAAGTAGCTGAAAGTTAAAAAAAATTTCTTTCTTAGAGATCTTTCGGACTGTACAAAAAGTGTTTGCTTTTAGTTAGCGATAAAAATGTCGTTTTTATCAAAATTTCAACATGGCTGCAGATGGCAGATGCACCATGAGCGATGAGTCAATCCCAGAATTGTTAGGAACTGGACTTTTATTATTTAAACAAGCACATTGAGACATTTTTCATACCACTTGATAAGCTGCAAAAAGCCCTCCAGGAAAACATCATTGGTTTGCATATGGACAAAGCATTGAACGGTTATGAGCGAAAGACAACACAGCAAGTGAAAGTGCAAGACACCGATACACCTGGGTACAGGTTGACTCCAATCAAACAGATGGTGCTGTTGCACATTGCAGTGCCTCCACAAAGCAGAGACCAGCCTCTCAGTGCGGTCCCAGTCGGTTTGGAGAGAAGGTGCATTTTTAATTCGTGGTCAAAGGAGGAAGTGAGAGCAGTTATCCGCTATGAATGAGCACTTGGAGTATCAGGAGCAGAAATTCATAACCGCCTTGTGGAAGTGTATGGCCCAGGTGTGATGTTGAAAAAAATGGTGCGGAGATGGTGACGCAAATTCAGTGATGGACGTCAGCAAGTGCAGCACATACTGTGACCTGGACGGACGTGCATGCCCACTACAGATGCAAATGTCAGGAAGATGGATGACATGATTAAAGTGAACCGGTGTATCACCATCGATGGAGTAGCAGAAGAACTTGGAATCGTACATGAGGGAGTTCACAAGATCATCCACAACAATCTTCGATTCAGGAAAGTGTCAGCACAATGGGTGCCCAGACAAATGACCCCGACACTCATGGAACAGCGCATGGCAGTCAGCCTGGAACATCTTGTGCATTACCATGAAGATGTTTCTGTTTCGTATTGTGACGAGAGATGATCCTCCATTTCATGCCCAAAACGAAGGCCGCATCAATGGAGTGGAAACATCTGTCATCACCTGTCCAAAAGAAGTTCAAAACAACTCCCTCTGTAGGTAAAGTGCAGCTCACAGTTTTCTGGGACACTAAGGAGTTTTGACGTTGGACTTTTTGGAGGTTGGAACCATCAATGCTACGTGGTACTGTGACACCTTTTCGAAATAGAAAGAAGCAATTCAGAAAAAGCGGCCTGGCCTTCTCAGATCTGGCATTCTGATGTTGGATGACAATGTGAGACGACGCTCGGCGACAGCAACGCAAAATCATATTGCAACTCTTGGTTGGGAGAGCCTACATCATCCCCTATACAGTCCTGATCTTGCACAAAGTGACTTCCATCTCTTTACGGCTTTGATGGAGAATCTTGGCAGAAGGCACTTTCAAAGCAATGCTGAAGCCGTTAAATGCTTCTTCCGTATGCAAAGACCTGAGTTTTACCTGGAGGGCTTATTGAAGCTTATCAAGCGGTATGACAAATGTCTCAATGTACTTGGTACTTATGTGGAAAATAAAGTTATGTCTTATCTTTAATGTCTCGTTCTATTTTTTTACTTTCATACACAACTCTGACCACAATCAGCAGGGGAAACTTATTTTCCAGCTCCCCCTTGTATATCTTCATCATATTCTCTATCAAATTAGCTTAGATAAACAGCCTTTCCCATCACTCACAAACGTTAATGCAAAAATGATTCCTTACATTGTCTAGCAATAGATAAATACCATTCCCACTTAATTACTTGCCCTCCATATGGTCCAGATGAGTTCTTTGAAAAATGTGGGGGTTGGCCATACTGTTTTGACTTGTCGGTGTATGCCTGAAGTATTATATTGAAATCAAATTTATTTATCATGAATGGAATGCTAGAGAGGACACAGCACGTTGAAGGGTTAATGCCACTGCTGCATCACAGCACATACATTTGCATGCAAATACTGGCCCGCAACAAGAGCATTCAAAGATCCAAGCTGAGTAGTAGTTGGTACAGAAGGGAGAACCGTAGCTATCATTTCCTTGCAACAATTGGAGTAAGCAGGTTAAAGTCAGTAAGACTAAGATGAATAAATTTTTGAACCAGGAATCGGGGTCAAATCTGTGTAGTGTCTCTATAGTCTGTTCCCGGAAACAAGAGAACAAAAGTAAACAAACGGGTTACCAAAGAATTACATTTTTTGGCACCAATCCCTAGTTTGGCGAATTTAACCTTTTTTAATTCCGAACAGCGTAAATGGAAGAAAGCAAAAATTCACACTGTGTTTGGCGCTTTGGCAAAATGCCAGGTGTCTACTCTTCGCCAGTATGCACATGTAATTGTTTAGTTTCGTTCTCTCGACTCTGTGAACAGACTATAAATATGAAACAAAAATTGGGGACAGTTTATAAATTCAGTGCTTTTCTCAAATAGGCTTCTATTCCTTTAACAAAAGCTGTATTAACATTCATAAATCGAAGGAAACATGAATTTTTTCTATTTATCTTTTAATTAAAATTTTTTCTCCAATTGTGTTACATTTTGAGGGCAAATTGAAAAAAAAAAAGTTCTGAAATTGGGGACGTTTGGTCACCTTGGTGAGATACTAAAGTATTTATTTTGAATCACAATCACCCAACAACTTGAATTTAATACTGTTATTGACCGTTAAAAATTTTTTTGGACAAATGAGCTTGGTGTGCCCAATTCTGAAACAAACATTGAGGACGTGTCCATGTTTGAAAATTATAAATTCCATGAACTTTTCAAATAAACTTCATATTCAGTTGAAGCATTATTTATTATGAATCATAAACTGAAGGAAACATATTTTCATAATTTAATAAGAAAATGCCGTAATTAAAAACTGCCCACAATTCCTGTTTTACATTTTGGGGACAATTTGAAAAACGTCCTGAAATTGCAGACTGTCCCCGGAAAATAGGGACTTGCGATTTGTTCTAAGGTGACCCGGATGACCAAACGTACCCCGGGACAGTGCCCAATTTGAGGACGCTTTTCAAATTGTCCCCAAAATGTAAAACAGGAAGTGGGGATAATTTTTAATTGCATTGTTTTTCAATTAAATTACTGTTAATTATTTCACTAATTATAAATGTCCCCAGTTTTGTTTCAAAATCGGGGACATGTCCCCGATTCTATTCTATGTTCAAAAATCTGGTCACCTTAGATTATATAAAATGTCCTAATTTTGTTTCATATTTGGGGATGTGTCTTCTATTTTACGTTTAAAAATATGGTCACTTTATGTATTATGGTTTGTTTGTGGATTAAGGCCGATTGACTGCACTAGGGTCCTAGGCCTATAGAGGGAATGCCCTCCGTGCGGGACTTTCTAAGGGATCCTAGCCGGTATTTACGCGAGAAGCGTAGTAATGCGAGGTTTCGGAGAAAACCATGGAAAACTCCGAACGGCTAGGTTCACAGGCGTTGTATTATGGTAGTCGTATTGGGAACACGACCCTAATTTGTCCCCAATTCTTTGTTCAAATCTCTGGTCACCTCAAAGGGTGTTTGAGCAAGACCACACTAGAGATAATGCCTTCGGACTGCGTTCGAATGTCAGAGGTGTAGCTAGGAACTTTAGCAACTGATGAGTTTGCGCCCCCTCCTATTTGCCAAAATGCAATGGCGACCTTCGGATCCTGCGCCGGAGAACAGATGCCCCTCCGCCTCCGCCACTGTTTCATGTCACAGAAAGTTCAGACGATGCGCTGTCGACAATTAGCCTAGTTAACCTTTGTGTGCAATTGCCGACCTCTGTGACGTCAGAATGCAGTCTGAAGGCATTATCTTTAGTGTGGTGTTGGTACGAGGGATGCAAATGTGTTACGGCCAATTATCTGAGCGAGGGATCTAGGCCGAGGAGGGGGGAATTGCCTTCTGTGGGGGACTTCCTAAGGCATCCTAACCCGTATTTACGCGAAGTTTCGGAGAAAATCACAGAAAACTCCGAACCGTTAGGTCGGCAGACGCGACCTGGTTTTGAACCAAGCATCTTCCGTCTCCCAGTTGAGAGTGCAAGCGCGCTCAGCCACTGGTCGGAGGGAATCGGAAAACATTGCAATCTTTGGAGTAATGCAAGAACGGAGCGGTTTATCCGACGTCTAAAAGAGCGTGATCATTGGATCTCGGGCCAAAGACGGAAGCATTTCTGAAACGGGTAGTTTTCTAAACTGGTCGCGTACCGCCGTGGTAAAAGCATACTGTGACAGGCAAAATGGCATTATCCAAAATTAGCGACATGGCAAATGTGGTGAACAACGTTCCATAAACGGCAGAGGTGAAATACGGCTGCTGTGATGCGTTTGGTCGTACAGACGCGCAACTATTGAATAACTGACCACCCAGATGAACCAAAGGGCTACCAAAAGTTCTCCGGAACGACGATTCAGTGAACGTTTGCTGCGGGGGGGGGGAAGCATTATGGTCTGGGGAATGTTTTCATGGCATTCTCTGGGTGCGCTCATCATTGTAGAAGGAAACTCTCCGGATTTAAATAAAATCGATAATCTGTGAGATCCCTCGATAGGGTTAGTCGCGCCATGGACCCCCAATCGCGTAATCTATCGCAAATGACCAGTGTACTGGAGTCCACATGGGCCCTAGAACATCCCAGTGTACACCTTCAACAACTAAGTGACTCTCTTCCTGCGCGTCCCTCAGCGATCCGCTCTGAGTAATGTGGTTATTCTGGCTTTTGATAAGTGGTCACATTAATGTGACTGGACTGTGTAGATACTAGAATATTTTTTAAAATACAGATTTTTCTAAAACAAATAAAAAAAAATCATTTAAGTATCTATCATTCTACGTATGCGCTTGTCACTACTATGTCTACCTTCTGGAGACATCAAGTTATCTCTTATTATGCTCAACAGTGATTCCTATATCTAAAAACCATGTAAATGAACAAGTTTATAAGGCTCACGTAGATTTTTTTACATCATTACTTGAATCAGTTGATCTCTAGAGCTGTTACATTATGAAATGTTAGTGTAGTTTTCCAGTCTCGTTGTTTGGACGGTTGCCACTAATTGAACTGTTAACCTCTGCTTCAGTGATACTCCAGAGTAGATGATTCGCTGTTTCGCATAATTTAGAGCATCTTCATGAAAAAGATATATGATTTGTGGCTGCACTCTAATAAATAAATGACAACACCAGATGCAGAACTGAAAGAAAAGTATGGAGGGAGGTGGTACCAAAAGAAGGACCTCAGTTGTAGCTGCTACCCAACTGGACAGATGAACTATTACTCATCGTTGTGGATGGGACTAGGGATGAAGATGGATATAACTATCCTGTTGGACCATGTCCATCCTTTAATGCAAATTGTTCTTTAATCCAATCGAAAATTTTCGGGATCTCCCACTGTTTGCTCTGTAGCAGCATAGCTGACAATAATAAGCTAAAGTCGTCATAGCTCAGAATCTGTGCGAGAGGAAAATCAAATATCTCGGTTTAAATTGAAACTTTACATGGAAGATAACACATCAGTATTCCAAGGGTAGAATTATTGGGACGCCACGAGCGAGAGGTTTTGAAATCATCTGGTGGCAACGCTGCTGGTTAGAAATTGATATCGTCGGATAAAGCCACGCCGTGTTGGAAGTCAATTGTTGCTGAAAATAGGTTATGTTGGTGGAAGTTAAATTCCTGCCTTAGGCTTCATTACTTTACATGGCGAAAACTGCTCGTGGCGTCGCCAGGACTTGACTATAACAATTTTGTGGACAGGCATTTTTAAAATTTTGTGGCTTTATATATAGGTCTTAACTTAGGAGCCTATTTCTGCTTGTGTTCCTTAGGCACGGACCCCCAAGTGCTCGTGCTATCGTCAGGGACTGCCTGGGACACTTTCTTATATTCTATTTTACTTGAAATATTCCATCATTTCACAAAACGATAATTAACCTTACTCATTTACTGCACTCGAATGATTATTAAATGGAAAAACAATAATCTTATAAAGGCAGTTATAGTTACTTTTTCCGTACGGCGCTGCTGTTTAGGTTATGTTTGCGAAAAAATACTGAAAAACTACAAATTCAGAATAAATTTGAGGCGGCACGAGATCGCAAACGCGCACGCTACATCGCGGCAATTTAGTATCTTTTGCCCGGTCGGACAACGCCTTAATCTATCTCGCGGGATCAAAATCAGTCCACGCCACGCGCTTCCCTTCATCGATGACCCAGACAACTGAACACGCATTTCTCTTTCTCGCCTTCAATGACAGATGGCTCCAACACCGATCCCATTCATCTCTCGCTTTTTCAAAGTCCGCATACAACGAGTGGCAATGTGCATAACGAACGCTAGGACCATCGTTCATTAACCTCTGGCTGACTCTCGAGGGGCGGAGTAGTGCGACGACACGAGATCGCAAACGCACGCGCTTTACCTTGGCCGGAAAAATGAATACCATTTGTCCGGTCGGATAACGCCTTACCACGTGGAATTCGCGAGATAACCAGTCCTCGCCACAAGCTTCCTTTCAAACTTAATCTTGAAAGCCTCATCATGATGAAATATACAAGATAGAGGAGACAGTCATCATAAAATCATTAAAAGAAAGAGAAGAAGGCCCCATTCAGAAAAATCACGAAAGCCTACTGTATTTCTGTAATTTACGCTCTGAAGATTTGCTGATTGTTTAAAATCGTTTTTGTGAATTGGCAATAGATATTTTTCATTAAATTTCTACAACCAATAAAATTCGTGTTTTGTCCTGTCAACTAGACTGATTACTGGAACATTCCTTACACAATAGACTTTTAAACTTATGAATCAGACAGATAAGTATTTTGCAACAATGTGATGTCACTTAAAGGAAAGATGTCTGTGGATTATTTTATGCAGATGTCAGAATGGCTGCCATTGTATTTTCACTATCAGTACATAAGATGACATTTCTGTCAGATAAATACATTTTGAATATTAGGCATGATCCTTTAGTCTCATTGCTAGAATGGACAAAATACTGTGTTGCTCAGCCTCATAGGTCCACCATTCATTGCTCCACACAATTAAAGCACACTCAGTAACATTGAAAATATTGCCCCAAGAAGAAAGCATCGAATGGAAATGAAATTTAATGACATAGATGAGAGATTCACTTGATTTCAAAATCAAGACAATTAAACAAATACAGAGAGTGCAATGACACAAATACAGGGCAACTTCAATAGCACGTTGGATCGCTTCTTGCTGCAATATATGCCACAACATGGTCTGGCATTGAATTGATTAGACATCTGATATAGTGCTGAGGCAGATGGGCCCACAAATCTTGAAGAGCCACCTTCAAATCATATACAGAGTGACACGGTGGCATCTGGCATTTCAGCTGATCACGTACAAGCTCTACAGGGGACAAGTCGGGGGAGCGTCCAGCTATGGAAGAGTCTGAACATGGCATAGGAAGTCTTGAGCAACTCTAGCTGTATGCGGATAAGCTTTATCTTGCTGGAAAATTGCCCCTGGGAGACCATTTAGGAAAGGTCCCATGTGGGGTCGAAGAATTTCATAAACATAACGGTGGCCCATTAAGGTTCCACATACAACAATTAGAGTGGACTGGCTATCATAGGCTATGGCCCCCCAGACCATTACGTCCCTCCCAGACCTTTCATTACAGACTTTATGTGCCACCTGTCACAGGATCACTAGTGTCTAAGCACAGAAGTGTGCTGTTTTTACTATTAGTCTTCATTGTAGAGAAATGAAAGATACGAGTTTATTCAGGTTATGAATAACTAGGGAGCACATGGAGGAAGTTGGTATTAAACCAAAAACTCAAGAGCGGCGACTACAGGCTTTATCCAAATGGATAAAAAGTACACATGCCATTTTCCTGAGTTTGTGGAGGTGGTGATCACATGCTCTACCTCAGGATATATGATACCAGAGAATTAATGCTCATATTTGTTTCATGTAAGAGGTGTTCTTTAATAAGTATGATTTCGAACACAGGTCCTTTGATCTGGGTAAACTGAAGTATGAAACTTCAGAACTTGTAATCTGTAACTCTTTACTGCACACATTTTTCTAGAAAGATCAATATTTATAGTACATGCATCCCAAAAGGTATTTCATTATGAGAGAAATTCCCTATGTTAATTTTATGAGCAACTGATTAATTTTTGAAAAAAGCATGCAGCTGATAATAAATGTTAGAAGTTATTATATACTACATAATCTACATTTTATAAAGAACAACCCTTTATAATAAAATTGACTTGCAATCAGTAGCGGATTCAGGGGAGGGGCTAGGGAGCTTCAGCCCCTCCAAAAGAGATTACTAAAGGGTAACATTCTGCTTCATTATGCACTTTGAGTATGTAAAGTGATCTTTTTTAATCACGTAGCCCTTCATAAAAGTTTTTACATTGGTTTAGACTAAAATTTTGCTTTATTGTACATTTTGTTTGGGTGAAATAAGCTTTTTTCAAAATGTAGCCCCTCCCAAAACAGACTTTCTGGATCCACCACTGCTTGCAATCGAATATTTTTTGAAAGGGTGTATGGATATGCAGCTTTGCATAAATGCACTGCAAAACTGTGTACTAAAGGGTTAAGGTTTGGGTAGACATGCTAATCGCCATCTTGACAAAACTGAACATCGGCATTTGAAGGCTGGAGAACTGGTACTACTGGTTTAATGCCTTAGACCATAGGTTCCCAACCTTTTTTGAACTGGTGCCCCCTTTCTAGTGAATATTTCAATACCGCCCCCTCCCTCCCACTCCAGAGAAATAAGAGCGTACATAATGCATGGTGGAAACAAGAATTAAATTTTAAAAAAATTACTAATAGATAGGATATCGTTGGAATTGAAACTCTACTGAATTTCTTCTTCATTTAAAAAGGAGGAATAAAAGTTTTAGAGAGGTATCTCTTTCTCTCAACAGCGAAGTCTCATATCGAAATATGTGAATTTTTGCACACGTGATAGAAATGAATTATCAGAGTGATTTTTAAGTCTTTCTTAGACTATATTTGGTTAATCTTCCCATGTCCCTCCATGTCATATCAATGCCCCCTAATTTTCTCTGGGTCTTTTTACCGTCCCCCTGAAAGCCTCAAACGCCCACAAGGGGGCGTTATCGCCCACGTTGGGAACTTATGCCTTAGACACTACTTTTTATATCTCAGGTTTGATCCCAACTCCCACCACTCACTAATTTTATTGATGATCTATATAAGTCTATGGCATGTGCACATAAAATTTATAATATGTGGCACTTATAAAGAATGACTTTCTAGGAATGGAGTGGTGACACAGACATGAGATTGCCAAACTGCAGTCTCAACAAGAGGGTCTCTGAATACTTTTCAAGAGCTTAGCATTGTGCTTTTGCAAGTATAAAATCAAGTACTATAGGTGCAGTTACCTATGAAAAATTTTTATTTTGCACTTGATTCCTTTTCTATATTCATTGTTGCTTCCTGGTAAAAAAAGATTAATAAGGACTGAAAGAAAGTAAACAGGTTTAAGCAAATAAGATATTAAAGTATATCAGGCCTCGCAGTCGGTCCTATTTTTTTTAAATTCCTACTTCTGTTCTTCCACAGTTGTTAAATGTTCTTTTAGATGTTAAGGTTTCACCTATCAAATCACTAAAATACTAGGCTATATACATAAAACTTTGATGAAGGTAGGAATTAAAAAAAAAATAGGAACAACTGCGAGGCCTGAGTATATGCATATTATTTTGAGCAAAAGAGCTATATGAATGCTATAGACATTGTTTTTTTTAAAAAAAAGCATTCTTTTATAAATTCCCCATTTAAAAAAAATAGATGAGCATAATCATAAGGCATTTTAAGCAATGACTGCTAATAGAGCTTAAAGTGGAGAGAGAGAGAGAGAGAGAGAGAGAGAGAATTAACAGATGTGTAAAAAAAACTATTAATGTCATGCAAATCATTTTTAGAGTTCATATTAATTCATTACATTAAAAATTTTGTAGCAATTGATGCTTTTTTAAAGCAAATACAGCACGATGGTCAAATATAGAAAAAATCGTGAATACTTTATTGATTAGTAAAAAAGGTTTTTGTAAGATATGGTCTAAGATGTTTCTAAGGCGTTTTTTAAAAGTTGCTGGTATTATAGATTAAATGCGGTGGACCACTTACAAAAGAAAATTCTACTTGCCTTCATTACTTTGATTAAGTGATAAATTGATTCTCTAGAAATTCTGACATTTTATTGTTTTTTATTTTTTTAACTTGTGTTCAGGGATCATATTATATGCAATCTCTGAATGACCAATATGCACCTATTAGAATCTTATTTACAACAATCTTTTATATTGCTCCTCCTTTATAAGAATCATCTCTTAAGTTGTGATTACTTTGTTTACATAGTCATTGATTTTGCTATTGCTTAACAGATGGTTGTTTCACTGAGAAACAAAATATTTAGAAGTATGTAAAAAAACACTGCTGAATGCATGAAAAGGATGTTAGACAATACTTACATGGTATTTTTGGTCACGTCAAGGACAGTCATCTGCCCCACTTGCAATGGTCTAACAGGGTTTCTACAGATTTCATAGCTTTTGCTTCCCTGACATCTATCATGCTCTTCCCTGACTTTTTATTTAGCGTGCTTTCCCGAATTTTGCATTTCTACTTTTAATATTACATCTTTTAATTAATAACTTTTTACATATTTTGCCCCTTTTTTACAAATAATAATAATAAAATCAATGTACACAAAAATATTATTGGGCATCACTGGATTCTAACAAAAACCATGTTTGATAATAATTTAGGATAAAATTAAGAATATTTCAACTGAACAAGATATGTTAACCCTTCAATGCATGGTGATGCATATATGAATCATACCAACTTTTACCGAATTTTGCTTTAAAAAATTCACAAAACAGGCGGTTTTCTGGGCTGATTTTTATCTTCATACATCCATATTGATATGTAACTGTCATTTTCCCCAGTAGATGGCAGTATTTAGCAGCACTTGTTATTGAATGAACGCCAAATGTTTAAATCTTATTTCTGTATTTTCAATGATCTTGTCAAGTGGTTGCTGTTCTTCAATTCGACTTTAGAGACCTGTAAAATTTATTATATGTAGCTCAAGGTATTTATTTTTCATTTCTATGTTTAGATTTAACCAAAGAATTATTTGTATGTGAAAAATTTCAATTTTTTTGTTTGATTCAAATATGCATCAACATGCATTTATGAATAGGCTTCACTGCAGAGAGCAGTTTGATACATTTATGAATCAGTTGAAAATTTGGGCAGAATTTATAATTATACGATCTCATAATACCTTTTATTTCAAGCTAATTTTTAAATCACACTTACCCATTCATTATTTACATGCATTGTTGTTTATTAGATACATAAAATATTATGTATTGTATACTGTTTGTATGAAAAATTTCTAAATTATTATTTTTTATAATCATGTTAATTCAACAGGTAATTAATTGCTTTTACGAGTAAAGAATTGGCTAATAAATACTATTTTACTGTTTTTAATTTTGTTATAATCATCAGTATCTAATAATAAATAAAATGTATAGAGAAACATATCATTTCAAAAGTATTTAATCCCATATAGCATTTTTTTATTATTATTGCGCTATTGCTAACAAAGTTATATATATATATATACATATATATATATATATATATATATATTACATTTCAAAATTCCTTTATTTACAATTTGTAATATTTATAACTATACTAAGTACCATTTTCCTGATTCTTTAATTCTATTATAATCATCATTTATCTAATAATAAATAAAATGTATGGAGAAAGATAGACTTTTAAAAGTATTAAATCCTATATAGCATTTTTTAATTATTATTGTGCTATTGCTAACAAAGTAAAATATTTTTTTTATGTGAAGTTCTTGTTGACCCAAAACATTTTTATCTGCCAAAACCCTATTATCGATCCAAAAGCATGGAACTTTAAACAGCAGTGATAAGTGTCATAAGATCGATTTCAGCAGGCCAACATAAGCAAGTTGTCACTAGTTTTGAGCAGAGGTATACCATGTGGTGGATGTCATGTTTATCACATATAGGTTTAAACATATGGGGGGGGGGCGTAGATTTGCTTGATAGTTATATAGGGAGATATAAAATAACTCTGAGATCAAGAAAGTGGTATATGAGACTGTTTTATCACTTCTTAGACCTTGCAGTCATAAATCCGTCGCTGCTATATAAAAGAGTTTCAGAACAAAATGGAGCAGACCCCAATGATTTGTTAAAACTAGCCGCCTTTCCATGTGAGCTTGCAGTCGGACTATGCCGAATGGGTGAAAGTTCTGTTGTGAAGCTGGGAAGACCCAGTAGCCTTTTACAGAAGAATGAATACAATGTGAAAAGGCAAAGAGGTCCTGCAGCGTATATTCCTCCAACATGTGTTCCACAGGACAAAACTGAACATATGCCAGTATGGAATGAAAACCGCACTCGCTGTAAAGTGCCAACTTGCAAGTTCCAAACATTTATTGGATGCGAAAAATGTGCTGTAGCATTATGTCTAAACAAGGGCAGAAATTGTTTTAAAATTTTTCATTCAACATAAATTTGATAGTAATGAATGTTTATCAAGTACAAAGTATTTGACATGTCATTTATTCTGTTATTGTCAATTTTTCTGTTAACAATTTTACTAATTAAATTTAATTAAAAATTTCAATTAAAATCAATATCTTTTGAAAACAGTAATTAATTAAGTGTTTTATGCCAAATTTTATCAATTATGTGATAGTAAATAATTTTTTATTGTGATTCGCATTTTAGCGCTAAATGCATGACGATTCATATATGCATCAAACCTAAAATTTCAAAAAATAATCAATAAAAATAGTTAAATATTTTTTTAAATATTTTTTCACATGTATTTAAGCCATGATATTGAAGAAAAAAAATGTTTGGTAAAAATATAAAAAATCATGCATTGAAGGGTTAAAGGACACATTTTAAAATTATTTATAAGGTTAAATAAGAAAATGTAAATAAAACAATTTCTACAATTAGGTTCAAACAGGAAGTGTTTTCTTGCGTTTGCTGCAAAATTCAAATATTCTTGCATTTCCCTGACCTATCTTCAATTTCGCCGAATCCTTGACCAAAACGCATTTCCCTGACTTTCCAGGTCTGTAGAAACCCTGTCTAAATACAACATAGCTTATGATACTTCACAGTTGTACCAATGATGTGAAGAAACAGGTTATTCCTAGGTTCACTGGTGGGTTTAGCCACTTAACAACATCCTTCTTTCATACACAACCATATTTTTCCCTTTTCCAAAATTCTCAAAGGATTAATTATTTACAAAATTAATTCATTTATGCATTTTCTTCAATTTTACATATCTATTTATAATACTTCATGTTAATATCCATTCCAAAATAGATGGAATTTTTTTATATGAACAGCTTATTTCAGAAAAAAATAACAGATTAAAATTTGGATGATAAAAGTATTTTTGTAATAAATAAGTAAATGTGTTTCATAAGCTGAGCAACATGAAGGTTATTGTAGCAATATAGTTATAGTAGCATAAAGTTTACTTTTTAAAGACCTACTTCACAAGCAGATGCCATATCAGGAATCTCCCTTTCTTCATCTTTTTATGTGCTAGCAAGACCACATTCAGAGACTGGAAAAAGAAAATCATCCAGACTCTGAACACAGTCCAGCTGGCTTTTCTTTCAGCTATATGTTGTGTGGCAAAACTTGATTTTTCAAAAGCAATAAATGAATGAATTCACAACCTTAAGGAAACAAATAATACAATGAATAAATGATAACTGAAAAATTTTAACCACAAGGTATATTAAGCAAAAACATGATTGGGCTAGTATTTTTGTACTATATATATGTTTCATATTCACATAATCAGAAGACAGTAAACAGGTAAGTTGTACTCTCTACCAAAAAGTATTTTCTTTGAGTCAAAGGAACTGGCTGTCTGTAAAAAAGTTTGATCTGAGAGGTGGGGGAGCAAGTTCGACTGGTTTAGGTTTTGTTTTGGCAAATTTGCTTTTTTTTTAGGTATGTAAATCTTTTGTCTAGGTATGTACTATTTTTATAGAGCAATGTGCTCAACTGGACATGCTGAAAATTTCATATTTTTAACTCAGATGTATGAGAATAAATGGAGAACTATTCTAATGTCAACCATATTATGCTTGTCGAGTATGAACAACACACATGCCTAAATCATCAAAAAATCTCCAGACAATGAAAAGTTGTCATTGATGGCACATATCCAAGCAATTTAAAATCTGTATGAAAAATTGTTCATCTTTAGTATGTAATAAATAGAAGGAATTAATCACATAAGCTACTTACAGCAAAATTCAAAATTACATCAAACACATTTTACTAATTTTTTCAGAAAGGAAGGGGGGGGGGAGGCAAGAAGAAAAAATCACAGAATTAAATTACCTACTTAGAAAGTTTTTAATTAGATTTTAACAGGAATTTACTGTGTGTAAATGCAAACTATTTACAACAATATTAATTACTACATGATTCACAGAATAACCTTAACAGATTAGTGAAAAAAATCATTGATTAGAATCATTATATTTCTAAATGATAAAGAATAAACGATTTAATTAATGCAACAAATTATACAACAAATGAAAGAGAATAAACAGATATTGTTTAAATTGATGATCTAATTGCAATAAATTGTAATCGCTAAATGGAAATGATGACATTTTACACACATTAAATATAAATTTATAGTTCGTCTTTTAAATGTACCTGTATTATTATTAAGCTTCATTTTGAGTAGGAAATGTCAGCATAGCTTTTGTCACTGTCCTTGAGTGAATTATACAAATATTAAAAATTTCGCGAAAATATTAACATCTTTACATTTTTAATCAATTTTACGTTTTAAAAATGAAATAATAAAAAGAAAATCAGGTTGTAATCCAATAAACAAATCTATGGCCAGTAAATCACATTCAGAAATATTTTACACAACTACAGATACACATTTCGGAAAATTGAAAGCAGAAAAATGCACACAAACTATTCCTTAATAATCTGATAATTATATTTCTTTTAAAAAAGCAATATTTACCTCCTTTATTCTTGTATACCATCCATCAGACTACAGCTTACACCACGTAAACAACGAAACGGCCGTTAAAATCAAAACGCGGGAATCCTTATTTGCACCCCTGTGCGTCATCAATATTGGCGTGTTGGCGATGAATACCGTACACTACTGGTTGGCGACCAAAACTGCTTTCCCCTGTGCTTTCCCCCTCTAAATCAGGGGTGCAAATAAGCAGTCCGAGGAGGAAAAACCGGTTACAGTTGTGGCTTCACTTTTCTCCTCTCATGCCCACTCAATATTACTCTCTCCTCCAAGGACAGAACGGAGTTGAAGTGTTTGCAAATTTCAGACTGAGGTTGAGGGAATTAATTTAGATTTTTTGCACAGTAGTTTTCAATCGGTATCTTATTAAAACTTATTAATTACTCTATTTAACAAAGACGTTGAAAAATGTTTTGCTTTATAAAGTACCTCTATGGAGGAACGTAATCCAACATTAACCCTTTATCAGGCAGTGGTAAAATACTTACCACCTACGGTCTATTAAATACAGAAATCAATTGTCATTAGTGAATTTTCTGATTTTTGTTCAGTTATATTGGATGTATATTTTTTCCATACGTCTAGATACTAAATAATATTTGGCTTATGAACTTTTCTTTCATTCGCAATTTTAATGAAATCGCGAATAATTACTCGAAAATTGAGCATAAGAATCATCGCTTTTAATTATATATTTTTGCGTTTAATTCCGTGTACAAGCAGCAGGTAGTTTTCCGGCTTTGATTTTGTGCATAATTAATATATTCTCCTGCAAAATTTCTATGCTTGTTTAGTACTTGTTTCTCCAATTTTCACGTAGGATATTACAGTAGAGGGAAAATATATGAATTAATTCTAAAAAATGGGCCAGAAAAATTCCAAGTAATTTCGACTCTCTGCACATACCCTCGCCTTATAAAGGGTTAAAATAAAACTATACTTGCAACATGCATATGTTAGAAAACCTATAAACATTTTTAAATAAGCAACGAATTAAAATGCCACTAAAAATAATAATAATAATCACTATTTAGAATCGCTATAACTGTGACAGGTTGTTAGAGTTGCAGAGTTTACAAATTTCTCGCATTTTTTTAAATTTATGACGTCACTGTTTAACTGCTGTAAAAGATACCCCGGTTGGTTGAGGGAGTTAATTTGATATTTTGCTCAGTAGCTTTCAAATGGTATCATATTAAAATTTACAACGACGTTGAAAACTTTTTTGCTTTATATAGGAATAGGACACTATATAAGAATGTAATCCAACGTTAACCCATTTGTGCCCAGATATTTTTGCGACTTTTCCCGATTTTTGCTAATCCAGCAAATAACAGCTAAATTTCTGATGTCAACTTCTTGAAAAGGGATGATTTCTTTTAAAATCATTATGTATAAAAATTGAAATGTCAGCATCCTATTTGGTAATATAGAAATATTTTGTGGAATTGAGGTTCAATACTCGTGAATAAAGGTTAGGAAAAATAAATAACGTTTTGGACTGATAGCGAAAATGCCGTCCCAAAAAAGGGACGCTAGGCATAAATGAATTAAAATAAAACTATACTCGCAACATGCATATGTTAGGAAACATATATGCCTGCAACATTACAGAGGGTGTTTACACATTTTTAGAACGATTTCGATAAAGAATTTTAAAAAAGTAAATGTTTCAGAATAAAAAGTTTTGGCAACAGATTATTATTTGAAATGAGAAATATCGTCTGCTACTTTTAAATTTATTCTTCTTTCAAAATGTCATATGTAAACAAGCTGTGGATTGAAGGGTATGTTTTCGCGCTTTCCGAAGAGAAATATTCTTATTCCATAATTCAAAAACGTTGTGAAATGCATGGTATTAAAATTTCTAAGTGCAAAATAAGCAACATTATTAATCGGCAAGGTAAAAACCGTCAAACATAGTTTCTACATGGGGAAAGACTCCAAACGAATATCCGAAAAAGGTACGTAGTGTTTCAAACGTTTCTAAAATGAAATCGCTGGTAAGAAAAGAAAATCCGCCAACACAGAGGTCAATTGCAAAGTCGTTAGCTACATCTGTAGCAACAATAGATAAAATAATAAACCAAGATTTACAACTTAAAAAAGGTAAAAAACATAATGTTCACCAGTTTTTGCCGAGACATGTGGCTCAACACTCATATTTCGAAAACTACCACTGCATTCCTTGAAAAAATGAAAACTGATACAGGTATTGCATATATACTTTTCCAACATATTCCTGCGAAGTCCCCTGACGTTTCACCTATGGACTATTGTGCCTTTGGTCTGTTAAAAGGAGCTCTTTCTAAACGCAAACCCACCCCGATAGATGGACTCTGGAAAGTAGTGGAAGAGGAATGGAAAGCAATACCCCTGGAAATTTTACGAAAAGCTCTTCTATCATGGAAATCACGATGCAAACTTATAGTCCAGAAAAAAGGCTATCAGATCGAACATTAAAAAAAATAGTCTTTAGATTTTAACCATTAATTAAATGGCCCCGAGATCGTTCTAAAAGTGTGTAAACACCCTCTGTACATGCGAAAAATAAAAAAGTAAATAGAAAATTTTTAATATATCCCACTTTAAAACAAGCTTTGTAGCTTTTAAAATGAACATTTTCAGCTGCGTTAAAATATTTGAATTTTTAAATAAGCAACAGATCAAAATATCACCGATACTAATAATAATCATAAATTTCTCAGTTTATTTCTAAAGTAAGTTTTAATCAAAATATCGCCTCCTTGTGTTAAAAAAAAAGTGCAGGGATAAATGCGTTAAAATTCTGGCGTAATTTTTACGTATCTTAAAGCATTTGACGTCATATATCCTCACTTGCGAATTGAAATTCCGATATCCCATTTAAAAACTCCATTGGTGTTAAAAAAAAAAAAAAAAACTTTTTTCTAATCCTTTTTGAGGCAACGCAACAAAATTATCTCGTGCCATGATCAATTAAATGTAATGGCGAAAACTCTCCGCGTTTATGCTATTAAATTCTTAACATTACGTTACGTTTAAAATTCGTAAAAAAATCACCTAATTTACATAATTTTTTTGTTTTTATTTTAAAAGAAGGAGGAAAGAGTGTTTCACGTTCTGTCAAAATATTAAAAAGTTATGACGAATAGAATTCCAGATGCGACAATTTAAAAATTATTGTACGAAAATATTCGTCAAATCAGATACTTAATTTAAAAATTCCTAAAAATCAGTAAATTATGTTACATATTCAGAACAAACTGTTTTTAAAAGAAAAATTTCTCCTCTATCCGATGATACAAATGCCATTTTGCTGCAAGCGTAATTTCCGCCGTTATTACGAATTAGGTGAGAAAAAATGCCAAAAATCGCATAAAACATAAAATAAAAAAAGTCTAGGTCGAATTTTGAAAAAATCGCTTCGAGGTGCACAACTACATCTTTAGATCTTCCCGAGTACCAAATTTGGTGTTTCTAGGTATATCCGTTTGTCCGTAACGCCGCCGACAGATACACACACAGGCACATTCTTTTATAATAAGTCGAGATATTTTTATTTTTGAAAATATTCAATTTAAACATTGGTACTCTTATTTTATAGATGTCTTTTTAAAAATTAAATTATGGTATTAATAAGTCAAAAACAATTTTTTAAAAATCTTCTTTAAATTAAATGTTAGTGTAATTGTAATGTTTTTAAACAAATTTTTAAATGCTGAAAAAAACAGCAACACTTCTTAACCCTTTCGCGGGCGGTGGCTAGACGTTCTAGCCCCCTACTTATGGTCTACATGACAAATTTCAGAAGCATTAGTTAATTTTCCTATGTCTATTTACCAGATAATAATGAAATTTGCACAAAATGATATTAGGAGATAAAGTGTCATGCATATTTATAAAAATGTTATAGATATTTTACAGAAAAATTATCCATGCTTCATTAAATTGACATCAGAAATTTAACTATTACTCCAGGCATCTGCATAAACGAGAAAATACAATAAAAGTTCTTGCGCCGGAAAGGGTTAAAGAAAACTGGTTTAAAATGATTTAAAACTCATATCTTAAAATGTAAAATATTGGCTATATATGACTGTGATTAAAATTAATAGTTAATTAGTTTTGTTAGAATAGTTTTAATAATTATGTTTACTATTTTTGATATTGAAAAGCTTATTGCCCCTCACAGACTTTGATTAAACATCTGTATCCTTCTTATGAGAAAGCTTAAACTTTCTACATCACCTCATTAATGCAAGGGAGTATATTTTACTTATTGGGAATTTCTGTAAGAGGGCTGTATAAAAAGTAAAACTTTGTATTTCTTTACATTTAATTTCCTGAAAATTTTATTCTACTCCATAAAGTAACTTTGTAATTAATTATATATGTCTAAGATCAATATCTAAAGAAGAAAACCCAAGAAAATAAGTACAATTACAGTATTCACTTTATCTGGAAACAATCATCTGGTCGCTGACATTAACGATAACTCTTTGCGATTTAAACGAAGCGATTTTCTGGTTTTATCTGATCCAGTCTTCGAATTTCTGTACCAACTTCGAATGTTGTGGTAGGAATACTGACGGATGTCTGACGTGTCCAAAAATCGCACGAAGTTTACAATGCAATCCTCTGCTTTGCGATGACTTTTCATAAGTTTCTCAAAACTGAACTGTTTCGTGGCTTTAAATGGTAAAATTCAGGGTCTTCCTATCGAAATGATAATAGATAATGTGAATTATCTGACAATCTTAAAAAAAAAAAAACCTGTACTTTATAAAACACTTTTTTACGTGACATATAGTGCTGATGAGAAAAAAACGAATTATTATGCATATTAAATTGGAATTATTGATCTATTTTTCGAGAGGGAGGGGGCGCAGTTATGGCCTTAGCCTAGGGCGCAAAAATGTGTAAATCCGGCCCTGACCCCTGTAGTGAAAAACTGAGAAATAAGTATCCAGTTGGCCATGTTTGGCGAATTTATTAAATGATTTAGACTCTTCAAGTAAAAATAAAAAAGAATTATGATTTTTTTTTGGGGGGGGGGGTTGGACATTTGCTAGGTTATTTTTTAATTAAAATATTGTCTGCGGGGAAATCAGAGCAGGAATGCAATTTTTTTATACGTAAAAGAATATGGACTTGGAGATTTTTGAGACTAATATGTATAGTTTTTTTAGTCTGGCGAAAAATAAAATGGCTGATATATGACGATTTTGAGAAAGTAGTAGGTTCTACCGATTTGCACAATTTTGGGCTTGGCGCAAATTACTGAGAGCAAAATAAAATAGTATTTTTAATAACAAGTATAGGTTTTATTAGAATACGGCGATATACTTCATGTTTTCATACAAAAATAATGCAGTTATTAAGGCGATTTTAAACGATCTATCTACGGAATTTTCACCAAATTAAGCCCGGGTTTAATTCTCGCGTCGACGGCAAGCGCTCCAATTTGTCAACCGCGAAAAAACGCCCGGGATCTTTTGTGCGTCCACCAGATCTGGACGTCCCCAGCGACGCTCAACGCTGGAAGGAAACCACCTTTTAATAAACGCGTTCTTTGGACGCGAGAGGCACCCGCTAAGGTCATGAATCACTCTGGTCGCTGAACGCTGGACGCGAGCAGGAAACTAGGGCTTTAAGTAAACTGATTTTAAGTTAGAGGAATTCCTTAGTTACATATTTTTTTTCTAATTTAAACAAAAAATCGTTTAAAATTGATAAACGACCGCCATGTTCCGAGCTAATAAAAGCAATCGTTTCCGTCTTATGAGCTTAACTCGTAAGTAAATAAGAAAGAAAAGAACACAAAAATGCCTGGCCATGGAGCTGTGCCTGGTAGGATTTTAGGGAAAACGACACCCTTCGCGCCTTCACCGCAAACAAAGAAAAGGGAAAATTTCGCCATGTGGTGACGTCCGAAAAGTGACCTCAATACCCTCTCCTTTTGGAAGCACCCCATCGTTTAAAACTGTCGTCTTTTTTGCAGTGGTCAATGATGGCGGCACTATCGTACATGCAAGTTAGGATACGCCGGAAATTGGGAGACGGCTAGTCCCCCCTAATTGCTTTTAACTCCTCCATGTCTTTCGACCAGTTGTATAATGAATCGTTCTCTGTAGTCATCTTGTTGACCACAAAAAACGCCTGGAGCATTAGGGTCTTAATTGCTTCAAGAAGGTAGAGTGTCCCCTCCTGCTGAGCTGCCACAGCTGTCAGCACGGGAAAGTGTGAAAGCTGCCACACCTCCTCAACCTAATTGCAGTGAAAGGAAGCTAGGATTCGGAGTACGAAAAAAATGTTCCAACGCCCTTAAGCCCGGGTTTCCTGCTCGTGTCGAAGGCAAGCGCTCCAATTTGTCAACCGCGAAAAAACGCCTGGGGTCTTTCGTGTGTCCACCAGATCTGGACGTTCCTAGCGACGCTCTACTCTGGAAGGAAACCACCTTTTAATAAACGCGTTCTTTGGACGCGAGAGGCACCCGCTAAGGTCATTAATCACTCTGGTCGCTGGACGCTGGACGCCAGCAGGAAACCAAGGCTTTAAGGGGCTCTGTAGCTCTAAAAACAAGGAAAGTGCACTGTTGTATGTTCTTTGAAAAGCGCGAATTGTTTGTGAGTTTCACACAGGGCCGGCCCCAGGGAGTGTGCTGCTGATGCAAAGCACCCGGGCCCCGCCTTCAGAGGGGCCCCCAAATCAAAAAGTATCTCTCTATATTTTTTTAATCTTATATTTAATCTAACACACAGCTAGAAATTTCAATTCATTAAATTATGTTAGTTGAATGAAAGTATATTGCTACTCGGCATTTTCAAAAGATAAAACATCATTAAAAAGAGGTCATTTTCTATTGGGTTCAATAGGATATCCCAGAGTTTCCGAAACTGTGTGCAGCGGCACCCCAGGGTGCCGCGAGCGTATGCCAGGGGTGCCGTGGAGATAATCAAGAAAAGTGTTTTAGTGAAGTATAATCAAATAACTTCCTCTGAACCGGTATCTGACAAAAAAGTTAGCCAAGCCAGTGACCAAGTGGGCGAAAATAAAAATATTTCAGTCAAGTTCGAGAGAGTTCAGTGTCCAGTAGCCTCTCTTTTACAGGAAACCCTGAAATGGGAGAGCGGTGTCAAAATTCTACATCCTTTTCCCAAGAGAGTGCTTCCTTGGTAGTTGGCCCTATAAGCAGCATAAAAGAAGTAATAAAAATGCATGCAAACTGTTTCATCCTAACCTAATTGGTTTAAGGGTAACCTGCCGCGAAAGTTTTTAGTCTGAGAAGGGTGCCACGAAATATTTTTAGCCTGATAAGGGTGCCGAGGAGAAAAAAATTTGGGAACACCTGGGATATCCCACATCACTTCTCTTTTACCTTTTTACAAAGGAGGGAAAGAAACATCTGGACCCCAGGACTGTAGAGGTAGAGATGCACTGCACAGTCCTAGGTGCAATACTAGGAGAGTGATGACAACGACAAGTCATCCCCTCATTGGTCAAGAAGCTATTTTTACCACCCCAAGCAGCGTTTTCCGACACCCTCAAGAGTTCACGCACTTGGCGAAAACAGGAGCGCGCCAATGATTTCGCGGGATAGAGACGCGCAGCGCATTGCGAAAGTCACTGTCTCGTACTAACCGCGCTCCAATACATTTATTTACGCGGTTCGTTTGCTTTCTTGTTTTCGAGTTTGCTCTTTAAAAAAATGCCTCTGTTGAAATTCAGACAGAGTGTTTTAGATGAGATCGTTCAAAAATATCCTAACTGCGTTGCTGATGATGGAAAATCTAACGACGAAATCGTTGTTTTACGGCTACCGCTGAAAGATAAAGATGAATCTGAAGCTTTCAAAGATTCTCTTTCTAACATTATAAAATTAGATTGGATTGCTTATTACAGTAAGCCACAATTTGAAAAGTAAGTGGAGCTTTAACATTTCATTTATAATATATTTCATATTAATTTCGATAAAATACAAGTAAAGTTTAAATTTTCTATATTATTTTCAGAATAATATTCAGAAAAACATGGCTTTGGAATGCTGGAATATGCTCACTCCAGGAAAAATGATGTGGGCATAATCTATCATCATTTTCTTTAAAAAAAGACAGATTTTGTATCAGAACAACTCAGTGAAATTTCAGAAAATATTTTTATATTCACAAGCAAAGTGGGTAATTTTGAATACGCAATTAATGCTGAAATTGGTGCACGTACGGCTGCAGAGAAAAAAAAGCCCACTTGCTCTTTATTTCGCCATCGTTCGTCGTTTAGCAAAGTTATATATACCATTCGTTTGCAAATAACGCGTACTTTAATTTACTATTAATTTAATTTGCATAAGGGGCCGTCTTCATATTTAAATCTGCATCAACTTCGTTTTTCTCTATGGCAACCCCATATTTTGACTTTATTAAACGAAAGAAAACCTTCAAATTACCCTAAATATAAATTTTCACCAATTTTCTACGATAATTTCCGGAGATATTGCGAATTCATTTTTGCGCGTTTTTAAGGGACTTTCTGCAAATTGAAAAACGCTATTTGTAGGTTCCGAACATTTCGCCTTTCATTTATTTCGCTCGCGAGAATTAAAAGAAATTGATATTATTTTCAAGGAAAATATTGTTCCCATCTCTCTTAAAGTTTTTTGTACTGAGAATATCAAGGGTAGAATAGAATATTTAGTCTGTGGTCCAAATGACCCGTAAGTTCATAACTTCCTTGGTTCGTACACATGATTTAAGGGGAAAATGCAAAATGACTGCTAAGGATTTTGAAAATCTTTGTAATTTTGAAATTGTTATTCAGTGTTTCCCTTGATGTTTCTCTTAGACAGCTGAAATGTTGGCAGGAGTTAGAGGCTGCTCCCTGCTCTTCTGACTACAAGCATGAATATTGCTCGACTCAGCTATGGTCGAACTTAAAGAATGGTTTCATGATTGAAAATTTATTTGTTTGAATTTCATGTAAAAAACGCAATTACTTTTTTGCCGACCCAATATTATCACTGTGTTTGTTATTTCACTTTCTTCATTTAATACTATCGCCTGCAATGTGCAATATTCTTAAGACTTTTGGCGGTATTTTAATTTATAGTTAGATGAAAATTTTTTTACAGAGAAACGTGATTTTTGAATGGTCACATTCATGCACAAAAAAGGTCACATTCATGCCTGGAAAGTTGAGGATGTTAGTTTTTCAGAAATAGGACGTTGTATTAGAAGACATACATCTACTGCATCTAATTCTATAGCTGGAAAATATTTTATTTGGGGAATATGGTAGCGGACGCAACAATACACGCTTTATAGAATCCCCAACAAACTGTAAAAACCTCTAATTTATTTGCTTCAAAATTTGATATTTTTAATACTGGTATCTTTTACTGTGTTTTTGCACAAAATAAATCTAATTTACATTTATTTTATGCAATTTTCAAAAAATTTTCACTTAATAAATTTATATATGGTCCCTTAACTCATGAAAATAACACATTTTATTTAATATAAATTAAACTACTGAACGTAAAAATTTGAAATTTTGCACAGCCATGTAATATTAATTTCTGCATCTATTTCCATCGAAATTTGGATAGGTCGCTATTCATAATTTTTTTGAATATTAATTTAATAATTCATAATTCATATTAATGATTTATTAAAAATCATAATAACATTAAATTATGTTTGGGTCGTTTAGTTCTAATAGTACGAATAAAAATCAGCTTCTTACTACCAATATTATATGAGATATGAATTGAAGTATGAAAAAATATTTTAACATAGGGGGAGGGGGATTTTGGGTGCTCATAACTCACTCATTTTCTGTCCAAATTTATTGAAAATTGGTGTCCGGGGTTAAAATGAGCTAAATTTTTGAAATATGAAGTGAAATCTAGGGGTTGCTATTGAGAAAAAAAAAGTTGGTGCGAATTTTAATATGTAGATGGCCCCTTATGCAATTTTTATGCACAGCAAATTAAAGTGTGCGTCAATCGTAAACGATTGGTATCTGTAACTTTGCTGTGCGACGAACGACGGCTGAAAAATGTACAAGTGGGCCTTTTTTTTCCGCAGCTGTACATGTCCATCTGGCATATCTGGGGCATTTTGCAAGCACTAGTTCTTTCTGGTGAAAAATAAAAAAATTAATTTTTTTAATGCCCCACCAATATCATCATCTGAAAAGCATTAGTGAACTGTGTTGGCTCTTGGAGAAAAATTTCCACAATCTGTTTTTTTCAAAAACTTCATTGATGAAGGTGAGGATCCTATTTGTAACACTGAGCGTATTGTCCCATTAGATAATGCCATTTCTAATGGTGTTACATCTACCGCAAAAGAAATAGCTTCAACTGAGCAAAAGGAGTAAATTGAAAAGTAATTATCTAGCTTGGGCCATTTGCTTGGTGACAATATCAGCCACAATGCAGCAGACAAATTATTGAGAACTTTAAAACAAGTCGAAGATGTAAGCGATTTCAATATTATATTTTTAAAATCATCTAGAGAGAAAAAAATAAAAGTGCAGCCAACATCTATAGTAAGACGTCGTCCTGGTTTAACAAGAACCACTACAAGAGTTCCATCAGGACGACACCTCCAAAACAACTGCAAAATAAAGGCGTTAAACGCAAAAAAGTATTACTGAAAGTGTTTCCAAAAACAGGCCCAACGCAAAATACCATGTAAGAAACCATTGAGGATTTTTTTCCCTACACATTATTTTTGTAGAACACATATTATTAATTAATTACATGCTTTTTGTATTATACGATTTGTATTTTATGATTTTGTAAATAAATTCATTCATGGTCTTAGTTTGATTATTTTGTTTTTTAAAAATTGTATTTTCACTGGGAAGATTTACAAGCATTGAGTTTATCCAGCCTTTAAAATAACCAATTTTATACAAGTAGAATAAATTAAAATTTATCATTTTTTATATTAAAAAAATGAAATTCTTGATGCTTAAATTTTTGCATAAACCACGTTTTCTCTGTTTTTATTGCTACTTCGTGTTTCTTGATTATTTTAAGCCTTCATTATCAAATTAATTAAATACTTAACTAGGTACAAAATAAGTTAATAATTTAATATATTAATTTTTAATTGTTGAGTTCCAAAATTGTTCTTATATATTATAAATAATAATAATTATATATATATATATATATATATATATATATATATATATATATATATATATATATATATATATTGCTTTATATTATTACTTTCCTTTATATAGTAGGGTAGGGCCCAGATGTGCGGAGTTAATATCTCTTCTGATATGCCACACAACCGAAACCCTACTATTTGGTTTGCT
>JAWZYV010016731.1:0-86541 GCA_038373885.1 Cheiracanthium punctorium | reverse complement strand
CAGCATCTGAGAAATAAGTATGAAGGGATATTTTGCTTATGATGTCGCTTGAGTTTAATTTTTGCCCAATTAAATACGTTCATAAAGTGATTGAAATAATTATAAATAAATAATCTTATTTGATTTTCTCGAAAGATTTGACTTAGCAGGTCTGCTCTAACAAAAAAGGAAAAATGTTGAAGGGTCGAATGGCATTCCTAGCGAATTTAGAAGTAATGGTGATGTTGAATTTGAACCTGCCTTCACGCTTAAATCCAAAGAGTGAAAAAAAAAAAAAAACGATACATTGCGGAGCGATCCGTTTCCACGGAAACCAGCCGGTTTTCCCACGAAAGTGCTCTTTCAGTAGTCTTTTTACTGGGAAATCCTCTCCTCGCTTCCTCGTTTTTCCGAAAATTTCTCCCCCCGCCTATTACTATATTCCGCTCCGGTCTTGTGATCTAAAAACGCTCCTAAAGGAGAAGACCACTTTTGAAAACTAGGCCAAAAATCGCTCAGAATGACCGAATTTCGCTCGTTGGGTTTAAAGCGTGTTGTTTATCGAACTTAAAATTTTGTATAATAATATTCTGATATAATGTCAAAGCATTGTAATCTTTACAAGATTCGCATAAAAAAAACTGTTGATACGACGAATTAATAATGAAAGAAGGATTTAAAGTACTTATTTATTTATTTATTTTTGCAGTTTGGAAAGGTACACCCAGCAGAAATACTATAGAAGAAGGTGGATTTTGGAATATTTCTTTTCAAGTTTTAGAGGTTATAAAAGCAGGTAAATTTATTCATTTTAAGTAATAAAATTGTAGTCTTATACGCACTTAACCCTTTAACGCGCCGTGTTCCCGCTTCAGGACCACCAAACTCTGACGTTTTGACTGTTGCCAGTCACGAAGAATTGATTTGATTTCTATAAAAATAGTTGCGGATGACATAGTTCCACGAGAATCCTTTACTTTTTAGCACGTCATTCCCCGTAAAAATATTGTCACGATTCTTTTTAACAGCACTGGCATCTGCTGAAAAATGGAAGAATGCGAGAACAGCTGGATAGATTGCCCAATGTTGAAAAAAGGGCAGCCGTTGCCATCGCTCGACTTAACTACCAGCAAGAGGAGGACGATCGAAACGTTCATCGCGTGCCACAGATCTAGAGACCCTTTTTTTGGCGCAGCTGGCTGTGCAACGGCTGCCCTTTTTTCAGCATTGGGAAAGGGTTGCGCCTCAAAGTGTTAATTCAAAGGAGCGTTTTTCTCCTAAATGAGCAGCTTCTAAAAGGTGCGACTGCATATCTTGGCTACTTCACTCACATTGTAGAGTTTTACAGCGGGAAATTCGTTTTTCTTCCCGAAGAGCCGGTATACTTCTAATTTCTTATTTGCACTCTTTCGCTCTGCAGTAAGATTTAGAATTGTAAGCAGAAGCTAACTTTCCACTTCCAAAAGAAACAACTTCCGCATACAACATCGAAACATATCCGATCAGTTTGTTTAAACATGTAAATAAACGTATAATAAAACATACAAACGTATAATAAAACATTGGTCATTTACTTAGCCAAATAAAATAGTATAACTTTGTCGTGAACACACACTTATGCAAATGCCCTTTTTATTAACACTTTCTAGCAAAGTTAAAAAAAATGTTTATCATTTCGGTTTGTCTGACTGTCTGTTCGTTCTCTGACAGCCGTTAACATCGAATACTACGAAATGAATACATATTATTCCTATATACAGTACTGTAAACCCTATTGCCAATAATGTATGTAGATACTGAAAATAGCGTATTGCGGCAGTTAGAACACGAGCGGAAAAACAGACAGACAAACCGAAAAAAAAAAAAAAAAAAAAAAAAAACTGTATCTTTATCGGAAACCTCATGCATCACTTCCATAGCTTTATTGGAAAGAGATAGTAAAATTAATATACGTTTTATAAGTTTATAAATATGAGGTTTCATCTAAAACGGCATGCGCAAGATTTACACTTTGTTTATAGGGGAGAACTGTCATACATTTAAGTTTAAAGAGCAGTGATAATCTTATAAATAAAAATGAAATTCTGTTTGTTTGTTTGTTTGTTTGTTTGTTTGTTTATTTGTTTGTTTGTTTGTGGATTTGATTCGTATACAAATCCACAAAAATGGACCTATCGGCCTGAAATTTAGCACAGATGTGTAAAATAATATAGAATAAACCACTGTCCACTTTAAAACTTTGAAAGTCCACCCGTTCCCGGAATTTAAGAGATTTTTTATGCTCTTCACGCAAAAATCTTTCCGTAATTGTAACCCCTGTAGTGAAAAATGTGTGAAATAAGGATCGTGGTTGCCATGTGTGGCGATTTTGCCGAATAAAATGTCGTTCGTATACAAATCCACAAAAATAGACCTATCGGCCTGAAATTTAGCACAGATATGTAAAATAATATAGAATAAATTGTAGTCCACTTTAAAACTTTGAAAGTCCACCCGTTCCCGGAATTTAAGAGATTTTTTATGCTCTTCACGCAAAAAGCTTTCCGTAATTGTAACCCCTGTAGTGAAAAAAGTGTAAAATAAGGATCGTGGTTGCCATGTGTGGCGATTTTGCCGAATAAAATGTTTTAAATTCTCAAAGTAAAAATAAAAGAATAATAATGATTTTTTTTGTTAGTTTATATTCGTAAGGTTATTTTTTTTTAATTATAATATCGTGTGCATGGGAAATCGGAGCAGGAATGAAATGCTTTACACGCAAAACAATAAGAATTGAAGATTTCCGAGGCTAATGTGTAAATTTTTTTAGTTTGGCGAAAAAATAAAATGGCTGAAATATGGATTTTGAGTAAGTGAGTTCTAGCGGTTTGCCCAGTTTTCCAATTTATTGAGAGCTTAAGGAAATAGATTTTTGAAAACAAGTGCAAAGGTTTTATTAGAATACAGCGTTAAATTTTAATGATCCGTGAAGAAATAATGCAGTTATTAAGGGATTTCAAGCGATCTAACTTCAGAATTCTCGCCAATTGAGTACATTGATTTAAGTTGGGGGAATTCCGCCAAATTTCAGAAAATTGAAATCTTCTCATTTAGTACATCGGAGTAACGATGAATAAAACACATTATAGTTGATCATTAAAAAAAATCGGCTGTATTAAGGGATTCCAATTTTAAAATAAATGCGTGCTACTCTTTGGCGGTCGAACCATTTCCCATATTGATTGCTGCTAAGTCAATGCTTCGAATGATTCCCTGAAAAAACTCTTGCAAAATGGCGTATGTTGGCACTTTGGCGAGGCTTAGATTTAAAACTGGATTTTATTTGAGACTGGTATATATAATAACACTGGTTATAGATAAAAATGAATGTTGGTATGTGTTTATGAGGTTGAAAAACTCCAGCACCGTTGCACGATGAAATTTGGTTCACATAAGTCTTTCATCATGGAGAAGGTTTTTATGCTATCCGTTTTCCTTAACTTGCCACTTGGTGCCGCAGCACAACGTTGAATTCTATTCCGTTTAGCCGTTTGCTATGCGAATATCGTCCAACCGATTTCGATGAAATTTGGTACACGCGAATATTAGAACACGGAGAATATTTTTCACTATCCATTTTGCTGTAACTTGCCGCTAAATGGCGCTGCAAAGCATCAACTTCTATACCGTTCGACTGATCGGCATGAAATTTTTTATACTTACACATTTGAGCACGAAGAATATATTCTAACTGCGTTCCTTTTGATGTTACTCACCACTAGATGACACTGCAATGCATTATTATTTTAACTCGCCACTAGATGACGCTGCAGCAGGCCAAATTCTTGACCATTCAAACGGTCGCTTTGAAAATCAGTATACATAGCTATTTGAACAATGAGAATATTTTGGCGTTATCCATTTTGCTATAACTCGCCACTTGACGGCGCTGTAGCAAATCATTACTTTATTGAACCACTAGATGGCCCTGCAGTGTATCACTTCTTGACTGTACAAATAATCGCTATGAAAATAGGTATACATAGATATTTGAACACGGGGAAGAGTTTGGCGCTATCCATTTTCCTATAACTTGCCACTAGATGTCGCGTCAACACATGAACTTCAGGACTGTCCAGCCGACAGTCATGAAAATTCGTATACATCGATATCTGAATGCGAAAAATATTTTCGCCGTATCCGTTTTGCTAAAACTCGCCACTGATTGCGCTACGGCGCATGGCCTTCTGCACCGTACAAACGATTGCCTTGCAATTCGGTATGCATGATTATTGGACACAATATAACGCGATATCCACTTTGCTATATCTGTTTATTACAATGAATAGTAATCACCACAAATCGTAATATCAAAAAGTCCATTCATTCCCGTGCGAAGAACGGGTACTTCAGCTAGTAATGATATAATAATAAACTTTGCAGGTTCTAGTTCACGTAAACACGTTCGCTCCAGTCGTCGTTACAAAGGCACGGTGACGTTGAATTCCTTTATGTACTTATAGTTGCTTACCGGCAGTGACGGATCCAGAAAAATTTCAAGTGTGGGGCGATAAGTTTGACGATAATCATGAAAGATGGGTCGATCTTTTTATTTATTTACTAGCTGAAGTACCCGTCTTGACAGGTTAGTACGTAGTGCAAATTTCCATAAAAGCCTGAATTTTTAACAGCATATTAAGTCTAGCAAGAACAGAATTAGTATTAGCAATATAGAAAGCGAAATTATAACTTCTGTGTATTTTTAAAAGATTCCTGCTAAATTTCGTTGTACTCTTTTAATCTATTTTTAAGAGGTATGCGTGAACAAACATTCATACGACTATTCTCAAAATCACAAAGTCTATGAAATATTTAAAGCAGTTTTGGCATTTAGAGTTTGAATTAACTTACGTCTAACATAAATCCGAATTTCATCCGATTCCATTATCATTTTTCAGGAATGGAACGGACATGTACTGAGTTTTCACAACATCACAAATTCCATAACGAACTTTGACGCCTATATAGTTTAAATGACCACCTGTAGCGATACTAAATTTTATTTTATTCGCTTGAGTAGTTTATACATAATCCATAATTTTTTTCACATTTTGAATAATTTTTTAGAAAATCTCAAATCAAAATTTTTAAAAAATTCGACACCTATCGTTTAAGTTAAACACCCACCTATATGTCACCAAATTTCATGCGTTTTAGTCGTTATTACGTATGCGCATCAAATATTTACACATTTTGGAACGATTTTCGCAAAATTTCAGAATCTAATTATTATTATTTTTAATATCAACACCTACAATTAAACTAATTGACTACCTGCCATCCACTTAATTTCCTTTCATCCGTTTTAGTCATTATTATATGATGCAAAAACTATCTTGAAATAGTTTTCCCAAAATCGAAAAATCCAATTTAAAATTTTTAAAAAATCGACTCTCATAGTTTAAGTTGAGTGACCACCTATCATGTCACCAAGCTTCCTTTCATTCCCTGTAGTCTTTATTTCGGGATGCTGGGACAGAAATTTACGCATTTTGAAGCGATTTTTGCAAAATTTCAAAATCCTATCCCCGCTGGATCCGCCATTGCTTGCCGACAAGGGCCTGTGAATGCCTAACTGGGGCACTGAATTTCTAGGCATTCAAAGCCCTTACTAGTAAGCAGGGGCGTAGCCAGAAATTTTTCATGGGGGGGGTTACGACTACTACAATTCATATATATGTATACACGTGTGTGATAATGTAGTGAAGAATATACATTTTGTATGGCAAAAAATTCTCATGGGGGGTTATGACCCCCCTAACCCCCCCCCCCTTGGCTACGCCCCTGCTAGTAAGCAACAACGTTTGCAAAAGGGCAGTCGCGATATTTACAACGCTTGAAATTAGTAGGCAACCAGTCATTTACAAACAATGCATTACCAATAGATTTCAAGGTGAGTATACACACTTATCACTGTGTTAGGAGATTATTTTGTAATCTATTTTGTAATAATTTATCATTTTTTTTTTAATTCACCAGGAGTTGAAAGAAAAGATATTGCCGGGGAAAACCGAATCCTGCTTGCTATAGATAACTGCCGTACTGCTCAGCTCTTCCTAGGAATAACTTATCTCATAATGGGTAAAGATGGAGAAAGCAACACTGACGAAAATGGAGAAATGTGGTTCGTGTATTTTGAAAATCTCTTTAGTACACGTTTTGGAAGCACACTCTGAAAAGCAGAAGTTACACACATTAGCTATTGCTTTCTTTGGTCTTAAAATTTGCATAGTTTTAATTTTGATATTTATCAGTTCAGTTCACACATTAAAAATGTAATAATTAATAGTTTTTCTCAATCACATTTTAATCTTTCATTTTAAATCTGCTAAAAATGCGATTCATTTCTTTTATTTCGAAATATTATTAATAATGAGAAATATTACTATAGAGTTTTTAAGTATCAGATAGTATAAAAAATACTCTAAAAACCTGATTAGATTGATTTTCGAATTTGAATGTCTGCTGAAAAATTTTTACGAAATATTAATGTTGTTGAAGTTTCAGAACCACAATAACTTTATGAGTTGCCACTAGATGGCAGCACTACACTGATCGAGCTCAATTGACTGTATATTCCAAAGACTCTGAACTTTTTAGAACCTTTTTAAATCTTTCAAATTCAAGTTTTAAAATGTAAAATTAATTCCTTTCTGTATTATTTCTGTATTCTGTGTTAATTAATTCATAATTATTCTTCCATTTATTACAGTGCGGACCTGTCATTTTCTTTGAGCCCGGGCTGTGTGTTTGTTTGTTTTGTTTTGTTGTTCTTTTCCTTTTGTTTTGTATTCAGGTAAATTTGAAATTTGTGTGACGCTTTACTAAGCGGTAAACCATAAAATATGTTTAGAAATAAACCAGATTCAGATTCAAAATGGTATTTTTAATTCAAATTGATGTTTTGTCAAGAGACAACATAAAGATGAAAAGATTCCAGAAAAAAAGGTGAGTGCACCTTGGAATTCAAACTTGTTCTTTTATTCGTCAATACCTTTGAAGCAGCGCTTAAAATTATATACAGTCCACAGATTCACTAATTCATTCATAAATCCTTCATAGTTTTTTGGTCCTGTCGACCAGGAGGTATTGAAATTGTTTGAATTCAAGTCATTTGTAACGATAATTAAACTGAAAATACTGACAATTTGTTATGGCTACGAAATTAGATAAATTAAAGTCTAAGCGAACAATTCTTAGAGGGTCAGTGACGAAATTAGAAACTAAAACTTTAAAAATACTAGATTCTGACCCTTTGGATATTCAAGAAATAAGGGTAGTGCAAAGTCAGATTCGTGAAAAACAAAGTCAGTTAGAAAGTATAAATACTGAAATTGAAGATGTTATTGTTGATTTAGAGGAATTGAAGAAAGAAATTGAGGATAATGAAAAATGGGCGGAAAAAATAGTTCGCATTAAATGTCAAATTGATTCAAAATTTGAAATCTTGTGTTCTCAGAACACTAAAGTTGTTACAAATGTCGATGAAAATTCAAAACAATCGGTGAAGCTTCCCAAATTCGACCTATATCATTTCAGTGGTAGCTTGGACGATTGGCTAAGCTTTAAGCAAATCTTCGAAAGCACTATTCATGAGAACACTCAGCTTTCGGAGCTGCAGAAATTGCAATATTTAAAAGCGTCAGTCACTGGCTCTGCCAGCAAGTTAATAAAAGGATTTCCAATCACAGACTCTAGTTATAAAGAAGCATGGGCAACATTAATTTCGAGATTTGATAATAAAAAAAATCTAGCTTATGCACAGTTAAATAAATTCTTTAATTCAAAACCGTTGAAACCAAACTGTCGGAAATCAATTCTTGATTTGTTAGATAACTGTAATGAAGCTGTACGTAATTTGAAATGTTTGAATTTTGAATTTAATTCTTTTGTAGATTTAATTCTTGTTTACAACCTACAGTTAAAATTAGATGATAATTTAAAGAGGCAGTGGGAATTGTCTTTAGAAAGTGATTCTTTTCCCACCTATGATGAATTTATTTTATTTCTTGAAAAACAAGCAAGAAGTTTACAGGACATTGCTGACACTCATTCCAAAACCGAAAGTAAACCAAAAGTGGCTTTGAAGAAGTCTCTGTCTAACGCTGTCATTTCTAATTCAGACAGCAAATCGAATAATTCTAGTTGCCCAGAGTGTTCGGAATCGCATGTACCTTTCAAGTGCCCTCAATTTCTTAGAAAATCAGTTGAAGATAGGTGGAAAACTGTGAAAGATAAAAAGTTATGCATGAATTGCTTACGAAGCAATCATTTTGTTAACCGGTGCTTAATTTCTACAAAATGTCGTCACTGTAACTCTAAACATCATACACTTCTCCATTTTGAAAAATCTAAGTTAAATTCTTCCCCGGCTAGTGAAAATACCAGTATTAACAACCACGAACAAAGTCAAGCTTCCATTAATTCTAGTTGTTTGACCAGTACCCATGACAGTTGTCAAACTTTGCTTTCTACTGCCATAGTTCTTCTAAAATCAAATACTGGAAAGTTTGTACCCTGCAGGGTCCTGGTGGATTGTGGAAGTCAAAAATCTCTCGTATCAAGCTCTTGTGCTAAAAGGCTAGGTTTACCTGTTCGACAAACAAATCATAGAATATCCGGTGTCAACAATATTGTTGCAGAAACTGCTCTTTATGAAGTTGACATTATTCTAAAGTCTTGCTATAATAATGACACCTTTGATGTGAATGCGTTAGTTGTAAATAATGTGACCGTAAATCTTCCTAATTTTGTTGTTCGGAGATCTTCATGGCCTCATTTGGAAGGTCTACCTTTAGCAGATCCCAAATTCTATATTTCCAGCCCAGTTGAAATGTTGCTAGGTGCAGATTTATTTCCCTTAATAATTTTAGGAGAATCTATTCTGGGTCCTAAAGGCACTCCCTGTGCACTGAATTCTAAATTGGGATGGTTACTCTCGGGAGTCATTCATTCAAATCCTTCCCAACATTCCAAAACAAGTCTTAGTTGTCATGCTACAGTCGAATTGACTCGTGATCTTCAGAAATTTTGGGAAATTGAATCCTTGCCTGATGTAACACCAATTCACAGTTCTGAAGAAAAATACACACAAACGGTTAAACGAGTTCAGTCTGGACGTTATATGGTTGATCTTCCCTTCAAAAAGGATCCAAATCTAGGTGACTCACGAGCAAATGCATTAAAACGTTTCTATTTGCTAGAATCTAAACTGAATAGAAATCCTAAGCTTAAAGAGCAATATCATGCTTTTATGCAAGAATATATTGACCTAAATCATATGGAAGCAGTCCCAGAATCTGAACTTGATAGTCGAAATTTTTATTACATGCCTCATCATGGGGTTTTGAAAGAAGACAGCACGACAACTAAAGTGAGGGTGGTCTTTGATGCTTCGGCTAAAGGTACATCAGGACATTCTTTAAATGATTTTCTTGAAATAGGTCCAAAATTACAACCCGATTTGTTGAAGATTCTTCTTAAGTTTAGATCATACCCAATAGCTTTAACCGGAGACATCGCCAAGATGTACAGGCAGATTTTAATAAATCCTAAACATGTCGACTTTCAGAGAATCTTTTGGCGATTCCAGCCACATGCATCTATTACTAGTTTCCGATTGTTAACAGTCACATACGGAACCGCCTGTGCTCCGTTCCTAGCTATAAGGACATTGCAACAACTTGCAAAAGACTATATTTCAGAATTTCCTATTGCTGCAAAGTCAATTCTCGAAAATTTCTACGTCGATGATTACCTTGGTGGGTCGCATTCTATTGATGCAGCAACACAGTTAGTCAAAGATTTAAATCACGTTTTAGATCAAGGAGGCTTTACACTTAGAAAATGGGCTTCCAATGTGCCCTCAGTCATTGAAAATCTTCCTGAGGATCTTAAATCCACTAAGCAAAACGTAAAGCTTTCAGAAGATTCCTCCCAAAAAATCCTGGGCCTAGTTTGGAATTCGGCAGAAGACTCCTTGAAAATTCATCTGACTAGTGTTAAATCAGTGCACACCAAGCGAGAATTGCTATCGATGATAGCTCAAATCTTTGATCCCTTTGGGATTTTAGCCCCAACCACGATCATGCTCAAAATCATGATGCAAGAACTATGGAAAGACAAGTGTGCTTGGGATGATCAAGTCCCAGATTCCATTTTGAAATCCTGGCATGAGTTTAGTTCTCAAGTTGAACTCTTAAAGTCTATTGGCATACCAAGATACCTAAACTGTCAACTTCTAGCAGAGAACCACATAGAGATTCATGGCTTTTGCGATGGATCTGGCAAGGCCTACGCTGCAGTGGTATACCTTCGGACAGTGTCTTCTCTTGGTGAAATTTCAGTCAACTTTGTCGCAGCAAAAACCAGAGTCAATCCTTTAAAACCCGTTTCTCTTCCCAGAATAGAGTTATGCGCTGCATTTTTGCTTGCCCAATTATGTTCAACAATATTAGAATCGTTACCCTTTGCGGTAAATGAAATTTATTTGTGGTCCGATTCACAAATTGTTTTAAATTGGATCGAATCTCCTCCAGTCAAAGGAAACCAATTCGTCACAAATCGAGCACACAGAATCAAATCACTTATGCCACAAGCCATATGGACTTATGTCAATAGTTCATCGAATCCAGCAGACTGTGCCTCTAGAGGCATTCTACCAAAAACACTTTTGCATCACAAATTGTGGTGGCATGGGCCTGACTGGCTTAATTCCAGCATTAAATTGCCCTTATTCTTCGTTAAGTCCTCAGAGGGTTCATCAGAAAATTGCAAAGAAAATTTAATTCACGTTGCAACATCCAGTCATAAGAGCTTTCCTGATTTCTTGCTCAAGTTCTCTTCGTTTTCAAAACTTTGCAGAGTCCTTGCACTGTGCTTAAGATTCATTCACAATGCCCGTAGCTGCAATCGACATTCGAGACGTACAGGATTTGCCAGCACCCCTGAAGTTTCAAGTGCTGTTACTCACATTCTTAAATTGATTCAAGAACAAGAATTATTCGTAGAGCTGACTTTACTCAGGAAAAATCAACCTCTCCCATCCAACAACAAATATCTTTCCTTAAATGTTTTCTTAGATGACCAAGGTTTAATCAGAGTTGGTGGACGGTTGTCCAAACATCAGTCACTAAATCAAGATCAGAAGCATCCAGTGCTTCTACCGAGAAATCATGTAATTACAAAATTGATTGTTGAACAGTTTCATCAACAACACTTTCATGCTGGTGCACAACTGATTCTTTCCCTAATTCGACAAAAATACTGGATAATAAATGGCCGCTCTTTCATTCGTCAAATTTTAAATAATTGTGTTTTTTGTAAACGGTTAAAGAAGCAAACCTGCCAACAAATCATGGGAGAGTTACCAGTGGAGCGTATAACTCCAATTCGTCCTTTTTCAAAGGTGGGTCTAGATTTCGCTGGCCCTGTAATCACCAAACCAAATCTATCCAGATCCAAAGTTAGATTGAAGTCCTATATCTGTGTTTTCGTCTGCATGTGCACCAAGGCCGTGCACCTAGAAGCTGTCTCAGATTTATCTTCATCAGCGTTTCTATCATCTTTGAAACGATTTGTTTCCAGACGAGGACTTCCTTCAGACATTTTTAGTGACAATGGAAAAAACTTCAAAGGCGTGGCCAACTACCTTAAACAATTATTTCGACTCATGTACTCTGAAAGTGTTCAATACTTTGCATCCAGAAACTCCATCCACTGGCACTTCATCCCCCCTTATTCCCCTCATTTCGGGGGATTGTGGGAATCTGCGGTCAAATCAACGAAAAATCATCTCGTTAGAGCTTGTAAATCCACCATCCTAAACTTTGAAGAATTGAGTACCCTGTTGTGCCAAATCGAAGCTTGTTTGAATTCCAGACCATTAACACCCCTTTCTTCAGATCCCTCAGATATTAGAGCTCTAACCCCCGGACACTTCCTTATCGGAGTCCCACTTCTTGAAATTCCCGAACGTGAGAAGTCACCAAATCTCAGTCTGTCTGCTCGTTGGATGCTCATTCAAAGAATAAAACAAAATTTTTGGAAGCGTTGGTCCCGAGACTATTTGCACCATCTGCAAACCAGACCTAAATGGGTCACTCCACGAGCTGATCTTCAAGTCGGGGACTTAGTTGTAATTCATGATCCACAATCTATCCCTCTTCAATGGAAGTTAGGTAGAATTATCCGTACCTATCCTGGACCTGATAATCGAGTTCGTGTGGTCAGCATTTGGACTCAGAATGGTGAAGTTCAACGTCCCATTACTAAAGTGACTCTGCTTCTCCCGGCGGGGGAGAATGTTGAAGTTTCAGAACCACAATAACTTTATGAGTTGCCACTAGATGGCAGCACTACACTGATCGAGCTCAATTGACTGTATATTCCAAAGACTCTGAACTTTTTAGAACCTTTTTAAATCTTTCAAATTCAAGTTTTAAAATGTAAAATTAATTCCTTTCTGTATTATTTCTGTATTCTGTGTTAATTAATTCATAATTATTCTTCCATTTATTACAGTGCGGACCTGTCATCTTTTTTTTTAGCCCGGGCTGTGTTTGTTTGTTTTGTTTTTGTTCTTTTCCTTTTGTTTTTGTATTCAGGTAAATTTGAAATTTGTGTGACGCTTTACTAAGCGGTAAACCATAAAATATGTTTAGAAATAAACCAGATTCAGATTCAAAATGGTATTTTTAATTCAAATTGGTGTTTTGTCAAGAGATAACATAAAGATGAAAAGATTCCAGAAAAAAAGGTGAGTGCACCTTGGAATTCAAACTTGTTCTTTTATTCGTCAATACCTTTGAAGCAGCGCTTAAAATTATATACAGTCCACAGATTCACTAATTCATTCATAAATCCTTCAAATGTTAAATTGTTAAATTTTGAAGACTTCATAGAATTTTTAAGCACGTAAGTATTTATGAGTAGACTGAGAGGTAAGACGTCAAATGACATTCATTGATGAGCATCTGATCAACAGAATTTCAGCGTTGTCTCCCATAGTCGGACCGGCTATTCAGGTTACATGACTCGTGAAGTCATTGCGTTTGGTAAATACCGCTGTTAAAAAAAATTAAAAATTTAAAAAAAACTGCAACAATGTAAATTTATTTTCACCCAGTTCAACTGTTGCGTACGTGATAGGAGAGAAATGAAATGACTGCTATTGAGTTTACCCCTCATCGAATCCCAGTTTAACCTATTCACTCCCATTGTTGCTAAGAATATTAAAAGCAATGAACATTAGTAAGCGCATGACAGGATGTAGAGCTTGGTACAAAAGGGAATATACGCCGATGTGTTTCTAGAGCGGTGTGGGAGTGAACTATGTACTCTCCGGAAAACGATTAAATATGAAGAAAGGACGACTTGCTTTTGGGACGAACACTTACTTACGTAAGATCTTCTGCGCACACTTACCTAGTACGATAAAAAATAAATTTTGGATAAAAGCAGGTACATCGAATAAAAAATCATCTTCAGACTTTAAAGTTGACTAATAATCCGTAGTAAACATGTTTGCGAAAAATAAGTGAACAAAAACATGAGCTTGATGAACAAAATTTTATGTCTCATGAGCCCGGGACATGGACGCCCATACGTATGAACAGAGAGGGGCCATCCCCCCCCCCCAGTTCAAATATTATCGTGATGATTTACGTACTGGTATAACATAGAAGTGGTTCAACACTAACATATAATATCTTTCTGGACAAGACCCTCGACTTGCTCCCTCTGCCGCTTACAGAAAATCATATGGGCGCTCTTGGCCCAGAAGGGTCAGTTAAATATCACAACACTTAAATGTTTTACGATTTAACTAATTACTTTCCTAAATAGCTAATAACAGGCACTCTATTTATTTTGCAGGCATAGATATTTTTTGGACGAGACGAGCATAGTTTACGAGTGGAATGATGGTGCCTCTACTTCATCCCAGTCAACAAAAAATAAAATTTTTCGAGATATCGTGCACGTTACCAAAGAACTACGAGAAATTGGCTGTGATGACTGAATTTTGCCAGTTTGACTATTCCTGCCTCTCTCATTTTTTTTCTAAATTAACTGTTGATTTCATTTCATTAATTTATGACTTTATTTCATTTAATATTTACTTCTCTCTGGTGTACATGACACCTCTTAAAAATAAAGGGTACTGAAAAAAGAACTTGAAAGCACGAAGTGAAGATAAAAGTAACACATTGTGATTCAAGTTTCAAGTAGGATTTTGAATAACAGTCTTAAAAACTAAGTGACACCGAGTTCTGGGAAGAGTGAAATATGGAATTCGCAACATTAATTAGAAGTCTTCGAACTGTGGATAAGGAGTTCTGCTTCAAATACATAAACGTTCTTTCAAAAAATATTTTTTTCTTTTTTTCCATGCATAAAAATTTCATAGCGCAATAAGAATCAAGAATGCATTACAAACTCCCATAGAAACGCTTCAGCATCGAGTCACGACGCCATCTTGATTTCTGCCTGGATCTAGACAAATCCCTATTGGCTGGCACATGGCGGAAAACGTGAGCAGAAACAAAAAAGTTCAACATTTTCAACTCCGTTTTCCTGCCGCGATTCTGCTGGGAAGAAACCCGAAGTTTGTCGACTTCTGTTTCTGTCGCGTTTTCTAGCAATATGGAGTCCAGGCTTTGATCTCTACACTTCTAATGTGACGGATTTTTAGACTGATCCATGATCCTGTGCTTGAACTTTACATATTTGGATTACCAGCTTGATATCTTTCAATATTGGACAACTGTTTAATGACGTTTATGAGATGACTTGCTTGTAACGGGAACAATAATGTTTTAACTTTACATTGTAAGCGAAGCGTTAGATAATCTTTCTTAACACTTCTTTTATTTATTAAATTGATTGACAAAAAAATTGTTTTTCTCTCTCTATTTTAATATATTAAAATCTGATACTGAATGTACATAGCCCATAGTGTTCTTTCCATATTCAAAGAAACAGAGCAAAATTTTTAAGCCAATGAAATAAAAGAAAAGAATAATAGAAGTATAATAAAAAGGTAAGTTATATTCGTACTACACAATTATCACAAGAGTTATACAATTTATAAGTACTTATTACTCATGGATTGTAAAACTCACAAATACTGTTAAAAGGTTGCACTAAACAGTCCTTTTTAAACAGTGCGAGAGTTACAAAGAGAGAAGAACTTCTGTTTTCGAATACTTCCAATATGACTGATACAAAATGCAAAGGGACTTCGATCTTCTGCAATATATTCCAGATGCCCCAGCAGAAGTGAAGCTGTAGCTTCTCTCTACCTGACTACGGGGTCATACTTGTCTTTGCCAAGCACTTTTAGAGAATTGGAGTTTTTCAAACGACCTACTGTATTATGTACTATGTGTACTATGTAACCTACCTGTTTCCAGTTATGAATTGGATGTTTTGGTGTAACACTTCACCATAAGATGGCACTAGAAAGTTGGCTTCGTAAGATTGTGAAACCTTGTTCCAACATTTAGTTCTCAGCTTTAACCATACTTTGGAGAAGCTAAAAATGTTGGAACAAAGTTTGACTATTTTACGGAGCCAACTTTCCTAGTTCCATGTTTTGGTGAAATGTTGCATCAAGTTCTTAAGAGTGTAAATAGTTACAAATCCCACAGTAGATTAAATAGGATGAATTAAAAGTGAAAGATTTTGATGTAAATTGGGTCCATCTAGATTATGTGTTCGTTTAATTAAATAAAATTATGCAAAATACTTCTTTCTTAACCCATTCGTGCCTGGATATTTTTGCGACTTTCTTCGATTTTTACTGATAACAGAAATAATAGATAAATATCTGATGTCAAATTCTTGAACAAGGGTTGATTTCTTTTAAAATCATTATGCATAAAAATCGAAATATCAACATCCTCCTTGGTCATGTTAAAATATTTTGTAGAGTTGAGGCTCAATACTCATGAATAAAGGTTAGGAAAAATAAATCATTTTTTCGACTAATAGCGAAAATGCCGTCCCAAAAAAGGGACACTAGGCATAAATGGGTTAAGCCAAAATTACGCACATTTTTTAAATCTTCTAATAGACTTGTATTCTTCATTACTTGTGAATTACAACTATTGTTAAAAGGTTGCACTAAACAGTAATTTTTACTTTCCGAACATGTACCATGTAAGGAAAGTATTGTAATCATGAAAAAATTCGACTTCGAGATTTTGGTGTTTTTACACGTTTTGAGGGCTTCTGAATCCATTTATGCTATTTTTACGAGATGTATGTATGTAGAGGGGTCGTATGCTGACCCTATGAGTTGACGAATTACTGTTATGCGTTTCTAATTAAAAGCAGGACATAACTCAATGATGAGTCGAAAGTACACACACACACATTTAATAAATCTTCTATTTACAAAGTTATACTAGAAGTCTTTTACACCACTTAGGTACGTTAACAAAATATCATCCACACAGGATTCACTTCTTTAGAAGAAACAATAAAGCAAGCCACCTAGGCATGCACGAAAAGTTCCATCATCGTTCAATATCTCCGAACGTCTCTCTCCGTCAACTTCACTCTAACTAACGGCTCGCTTCTTCCGAATTCGCCAGCCAACGAAAAACAAAACACCACGTGACCTTCCACGTCAGGGGTGGTCTCGAAGGAAGGGGTGAATGATCTCTCAGCCCCTTTCAGCAGCTGTGCTCTTATGGAAACTTCGGGTTCTACATGTATGTATGTGTGTGTGTGTGTGTATGTGTGTTTGTGTGTATGTGAGTGAACACGATAGCTCCTGAACGGAGCATTCGATTGAGCTCAAATTGGATATGTATGTCATAAACCACCGTCGCAAGACCGGTATTGATTTTGGTGTGTATAGGACTTATAGTTTTTCTGCAGGGCTACGACAAAGATTTCTTTTACATTATGGCCTATCGGGGGAAATTCTTGAAAGTGCGCTAGCGTTTAAACGGTAAATTCGATTGAGCTCAAATTGGGTATATATGTTATAAACCACCGTCGCAAGACCAGTACTGATTTTGGTGTGTATAGGACTTATAGTTCTCCTACAGGGCTACGACAAAACTTTCTTTTATATTATGGCATAATTTGAACGGTGCATTCGATTGAGTTTCAGTTTGGTATATATGTTTGAGTTATTCATCGATTAAAATTTATTTAAATGCTTGGTAATGATCTTAATCGTAAGTGTTCGGAAAGTCGAGTGGAGTCACTCCAGATTTTTAAATAGTGTGAGAGTTACAAAGAAAGCAAAATAAAAACTGCTGTTTTCGAATACTTCCAATATGACTGATACAAAGAACCAAGGGACTTTTAGTCCGGTAGATTAATGGAAAAACTGTGCAAATCGAGGTAAAAGCGATTTCTTTCTTTCTTTTTTTTTTTTTCTTTTTTTTTTTTTTTTTGGCGTCCATAAGAATCGTTGTTATAAGAATCATTATTGTTATTTTGTAATCTAGCTTCTGCGTAACATATGCTTGCTCCATTTGACGTCATTGAACTGTTAATTTGGATTTTTGCAAGTGCGTTATTGTTATTGCACTACTGTTTACATCTAGCTGTTGCCGTTCGCAGTGTAGAAATATCGTCGTGCTTGGAACCGCATACGTAAGGGTATTATATAAGAGATAGTGTCCTAAAGTTATCTTATAGGCAGATAGGATTTACCGTGGGTAATTTGTCACAAACAAACGTATTTCGTTCACTAATGTGCGTAATTCTATTTTTTATGGTTGCTAATGATGAATATTGTTAAAAGAAACTGTACAAAACATAATAATGTTGTTAAAAATTGTGTTTTGAAAAGTGTCCCAAAATAGAGCATAAACGACCTACTACCTAATTTTTCCTAAAGTACCCGTATTTAGGTCAGAACAGTGGCGTAGCGAGGGGGGGGGGGGTTGGGTGTCAGAGCCCCCCCCAAAAATTTAGCTGAGTTCTATTATTGACATGAAGAATGCGATCCATAATGTAGATTATCGGTTACATCAGTGCCTAAACCCCCCCTAAAATGTTTTTCTGGCTACTCTACTGGTCGGGAATGTTTTTATTTGTCTGTAATTAGGGTCTTATATACAAAATCATAGTTTAAACATTACTGGGACATATCTTAGCTCATCCCTGGATTTTCAAAAACCCCACATTCGCGCTAGGAAGTACAAGGGAGACAAGCCTTACCACATCCACTCGAGAGGTATGGCTTTGCAGGCACATGCGATTATTTTCTGACTGACTTCAGAAGCAGGAGGTATGGAGGTCCATTTGACCTGAAAAAGACATTTCAGAAAGTCTAGAGTCAAATCAGGAGAGTCTACAGGTGACCGGAGTCACCTGCAGACTCGTCATCCAAATATACCTGGTGTAAAGCGACGCTGGAAGAGTGTGCTGTATTAGTGCGCCCTGTGTTGGGGAATGTTCTTAATTTTCCATCCTTTAGATGAGAACAATGTTTTCCATGCGGCGTTGACGGTATTCTCCTCACTGTATCTACCGTAGAGTATGCCGTCTTATTTTTCCAGTCCAGGTACAATATGCAATACTTCTTCTGGAGTAAGGGGTTGAGGAACAGTTTTGAAATCATCGTTGACTGCGGGGAAGGCTTGTCATGCGTCCAAAGCTGATTCTTTTCTTTTGCTTCTGAAAGAGGAGGTTGTGTCACAACCTGTAAAAGCGTGGAAAGCCAAAAGTCCAGCACACTTTTCCGGCCTAAGGCGTTACTCGATGGCGCAGACGTCGAAGATTCGGTTCGATTTTCCAGTTCCTAGTCCCACAGCTGCTCACACTACTAAAGATCTTGGAGCAACGCAGTGGCCAACACAACCACATCAGTGTCGACTGTCTTAATTGAAATTCGGCTGCAGCTTTGAGATGCACCGTGTGCAACATTCAACAGCATTCTGCCGTCGGCTTCTTAATGGGAGAAAGGCATCAACCCAACAAAATCGTATTTGACATTGTCCAGATTCAATTTTCTTCTCCAAATCAGCTCTTCCATTTTCAATTTTCTCCTCCGAATCGGCTATCAACTGTTCTTGTCCAGATTTCATCTCTTTTTATTTCATCTTGCCTGGTTTAAATTTTGTCGTAGATTGCTTTTACTTCTTCTTTTCCAGATTCGATCTCTTCTCGTGTAGTGTTCAACTCTGTTTTCATCTCTTCATGTCCCGATTTTATCTCCTTCAACATATCTATGAGCTTTTGTTGAAATTGTTCTTCCATTTCTCTGGTCCACACCATTCACTGAAAAATTAAATTATTTCTTTAAAACCCCGATTCTGACACCAAACATTACAGAATACTCTGGTTGTTTCCTGGGTTCGTCGTTCTAAAGTCCAGTTGGTGTAGAAAGTTCTAATGAAGAGCCCAGTTGTCAGGATGAAAACGAACTTTATTGCTTCTAGAACTTCGTCTAACAATCAGCTGTACAAAATTCACAAGCAAAATCAGACAGTAGTGTGCTTTTAACAGTCCGCTAAGTACAGAAACTTTCACAAATGCTGTATTTCTCACACAAAATAAAACACTCCCACAGGCAAAAATTCAGTGAAAATATAGGAGGGATTTCGTAAACAGTCCCTCAAGTCTCAGTAATGAAGAATTTACACACAGCACTAAAAACAAAGCTTTAAAAAAGGCAAGCTTAAATACCGCTTCTATAGCGTCAATACAAAGCTTTGAACTTTCACGGACATCTGCTCTCTGATCAAGCAGAAGCACGACTAAGACTGAACTGAGCAACCAGCTGTGCTTTTATAGGTTACGACGAACAGTGCCGTACTCAGAAAAAAATTTCGGGGAGGGTCCGAAAATTTCGGAGGGGGACCAAACGGTCAAAAAAAAAGTTGAATTTTTCACAAAAAGACGTCACCATTATTATTTTGTTAACAAAATTTTAAATTCGGACTTTTGGCAAAATACCGCGAAAATTCGCGCCAAAGATAAGTCCCCAAAAATGAGGTTAGCGAAGGCCTGCGACACATATTTCTCGAGATTTCTAGAAAATGCTATAGAAACCAGAGAAACAAAAACTCCATGTCGCGCGTTCTTGTTAAACGATTTTGATGCAACAAAAAAGCAAAATTTAACTATATGACGCGGAGAATATGAATTTTAACTATTTTAAACCCCGGAACAGCCCCGAAAATTCGTAACAATATTGAGGGAGATTTTAAATGTGTTAATTCAGTAGAAGCCCAACGGTGTAATGGTTAGCGCACCGCGCTGCCGTCCCACAAGTTCGCGGTTCAAATCCCAGGATGGGAAAGGCCTACTCAGTCTTTCATCCCTTGAGTGGGTCGATAAAATGAGGACCAAGCTTGCTTGTAGTCAAACACTGCGGCCTTCGCGTCAGGCTGATCACCTGCCCGAGGCATATGCATCCCACTCCAGAGTCCATGGTCGCGAAGGCGCGGTTGGGCAGTGCAGGCCCTGGCCTCGCAGATGGGCTGTTGCGCCAATGTTTGACATTTAATTCGATAGTAGTGGTTCTTAGTCTTCTTTTTTTAGTTCTCGATCTTTTGGTAAACGAAATGTGTTGACAACTTCGCTTTCGCCTCTGTTATTCGACCGACATCCATAAACACTGCAGATACAAGGCACTTTCAAAGTAGATGAATGTTTTAAATGAACACAGCTTTCAAATTAAATTCCAGCAAACACAATAAAACAACAATTTACATCTTTTTCTAATAAATAATAATACATAGAACGACAAATTTTGTATACACAAAGATTAAAAAAATAACACTTTGCATTTCAGAACAGATTTCCAGAGCAACGACCGCGGATGAAAATTCGAGCTTCGCTTACACAGGATTACGTGATTATTGCACCACCAGAGCCGTTATTTTTCGTCTGCCACGCTATATAAACTGTAAAGTTATAATAAAGCAGCAAATTCTAGTAGTATTGTGCGTTTGCTAATTACAGAACTATATTATTTATTGTACAAGTAATTATCACTATTAAAATAATACTGGGTTAAATACTAAGAATAATAAAAAAAGAATCGTACCTTAAAAGGTGTGCAAAATTTTTAATAAATATTTGTATTATTTCAAATGCAAGAAACTTAAAATTAACCCTTTGAGGTACTATTTATACAGTGTTCGTAATAACTTAATCATTTTAGAACGCTAATATTCTTTTTATTATTATCAAAATTTTGAAGGGAAATGCCGATATCATCTTCTTCTAAACCTTTCATTTAACAAGACAATAACTAATTCCAAGTATATAATAAGAAGAAATAGTAATTTTAAAACGGATACTCGATGCATTTCTACAGGAGCTGGCAGTCGTAAATACCGCCAGCAGACGAATTTTAGTCTCGAACCGCTCGAACTTGGAAACTAGGCAAAAAGTCCATTCCTTTCATAAAAAAATTAAGTATTACGTCACAATGAGTTCTAAAAGTTCGCATCATGGATTAAGATTCGGCTGTTATATTAAGATCATTACCTGGCTAAATTCTCATTCTGTCCTTTTATTCCTGTAATTTCTCCTGTTACCCTCAGTTACCTTTGAGAATTCAGTTCGCAGAACTATTAAAAAGAGGACTTTAAATAAAAATCAGATTATTTTCTTTTCTTATCAGAAGAAATACTGTAACTCAACAATGAAACATTTTGTTCTTTAATTAAATTGATCTGAGTCCTGAGACATTTTGATGTTAGATTAATTAAAAAATTTTAGCATTCATTCTTTTCTTATGGTTCTGTGAACTATCGATTAAACTAATAAAAATAAAGCAGTAAAATTTAATAATGTTTTCAAGCGATATTAATGCAAGTGACCTATATTTTACCAACCCAACGTAAGTACTTCCTATTATCTAAAGTTTTTATATTAGTGCATTTGGTATGATATATATTATTATTATACGTAATATTAAATGCGAGTTTGTTTCTCTAATAAACAAATCCACGCCGTTTGGTCGAACGGCTTGAAATATTGTGTACCTATGTATTGAAAATACCGTATTTGCCCGAATATAACACGATATTTTTTGACTGTTCATTTCCCGTTCAAAAATTGACTCCCGCTAAATTCGAGGTTATAGATAATGATTTTCTAAATGTTTAAGATGAAAAAGCTCGGTGTCAGTCTCTCTCTCTTTCTCTCTCTCTCACACACACATATACATTAATTGAATTTTTCGGATTTACAATAATTAAATCACTAAAATTTTAAAAGTATTACTTTTCCGGACACCCCATTCAAGCCTTTGAATTATTTTCCATTAGAAGTATAATCTAAATAATATTTGGAAATCATACCAGGCATTAAGAAATAATTTTTAATTATGTTCCTGACCAAATTATCTAGCTTTCATGTAAAGATAGCCTGCTAAATCTGCTAATGTGCCCAAATTAGGTGCTCGACTACGTTGAGAAGGTCATTTTTTTTTTCGAAAATTCAAATATTTGTTTAGCTGTTTGAAATAATAATTATCTTCCTGACCAATTATCTAGCTTTCCTGTAAAGGTAGCCGGATATATGTGCTAGTGTGTCCAAATTAGGTGTTCGACTAAGTCGAGAAGGTCCTTTCGAAAATTCAAATATTTGTTTAACTGTTTGAAATAAAGAAAGACCCATTCTTTAAGATTCTAAAGCTGATGGCAGGGCTCCCACTTGGTCCCTTTTTTCCCTAAAAGTCCGTTTTTTGGTGCCAGTTCCGTTTTGCTCCGTTTTAGGCTATTTTGGTCCGTATTGGTCCTTTTTTTAAATTTTAATGAAGAAGAATAATTGTGTATCGTCGGCATCGGCCAAGAGATGCGAAATCGGCAGAATGACCGTTTTTTCATTGTTGATTAAACCATTATCCTTAGTTCATCTACACTTTGAAGCGGCGCACGGCTAGAGCTTACCGGGTTGCTACGATGTGACGTAGGTCGGTCGACCTATCGTCGACATCGTAGCAACCAGTCCGGCAACACTTTTTTCCAGAACCATCCAGAACACACTAACGTTCATCTGAGGACGGTGATTGGCGAAATATGTGGCTTTGTCCCGGTACCAATATCGGATCCGTGCACGCTACATCTAGCCTTCCTTGAATTAACATGTAAGTACTACCTTGTGTTTGTCAAAAGTATTTCTTTGTAGTGCCCCCCTACTACGACTCTTGAAAAAGCACGGCGCCCGACAACCTTTCAGCAATTGGCATCCCTTTTTACCCTCTTTGCCCTGGTATGTCCAAGTTTTCACTCGAAAACTTGCCATTCCCCCTGCCCCTTCCGTTACATGGATCATCGCAGTCAAGATTATCGATCATTTTACGGGCCCCTTTACGAAACACTTTCTATTAAAATGAAACCGTAACAAAAGTAGGATCGATTGGAACGACCCTTAACTAAACTCGATGTATAACTGTTCCTTCACAAAATTCCAAGCAACGCAATCAGACATTTATCGTAAATGAAACCGGATAAAATTTCCTTTTAAAAGTAAGTTACTTTTTTCCTAATTGAATGCTTATCAGAATCAGAGAGTGACAGTCATCGCTTATTCATTTCATTTGTTTTCTTTCGTTCGCATAACTCAAAAAGAGGCACCTCTGGGGTGTTTATTTTCACCCAATGTAGCAACAAAAAACTAACATAACTTTCAGTTGGGGGTAAGAAAGGGATTCCAAATAACTTCACCGCCTATCCTACAATGTGGGTGTTATATTTGATAATTATTTCACAATCATAATTCTAGACTTCAGCTTTTTGGTGAAAACTTTCAGTATAAATAATGGCAGCTCCTGTAGTTTATAACTGGCTGTTTTACGCACTTGCAAGATTTTGTTTTTAATGATTGCTTAGTATAATCATTATCTGGCCTTCCTAATTCAAATTATCTATAGTTGTTAAAGATATTTACAAACCATTGGGGAATTACGGATTCATTTAGAAATGAAAAGCGCCTTTTTGCGAGTTAAATTGCGCGACTTCATGACGTCCATTGATCTGAATGTATGTGTCTGACTATAAGAAATGAACGCTTAGGAATAAACTTTAACGATTTTCAGATTGCACCAAACCAGTTCCGAATATTTTCTACGTGGTACACAAAATTGCCTTTTTGCGAGAACAAAGTATCCCTATTTTTAAATCTCCCTCGGCTGCGTTTGCGTACTCCATTGGTCTTTGTTCATGACGAACATTGTTAATTTTCCACGACGGACAGCTGTCATCAACTTTATGCTGGCCATAAGCCTTATTATGCCGGAATAAATCTTGAAATATTTATTTATTTTATTTTATTTTTTGGTATTAATAGATCACAAGAAAAGAATTTATAAATGAATGCTCGCCACTCTTCGGATTTTTGTTCTCAGAAAGAGAGCCCTTGCAAAAACAAGCAAGTGCAGGTGTCTGCTTCAAACCGCAATCTTACGCATTGTCGTAATCCCCGTTTGAGAATTTCTTCTGATGATTACTTTTGCTAATTGGTCAAGTGGTACTAATACCCTTTATCAATGATCCAGCTCTCCCCCTCCCCGCCATGCGAACATCGATCTTGGAGTTTAGTTGACTCCTGTCAACAACATCTGTTTTAATGCCCCGTTTCTGTTTTACTTTCAATTAATATAAACTTTGTGTAAAAAAAGGAAAGAGAGTGGGAAAATAAACTGTGGCGACTGGTACATAAATTTGCAGTCTCCACTTTCAAAAATACAGTCGGCGAGTGGCGACCGTTAATTTTGACCTTTAATAATAAGGCCTGTGCAAAGCCGAAGTTTTTTTTTTTTTTTTTTTTTGAGGGGAGGGGTCGCCGATCGGCGGATTTCGGTTTTTATTTTTTTAATTTTTACTTATTTTTTTTTAATTCTGCATATTCAGCAAATTGTGTTTGAGTTTTGTATGAGTCTACAAGAAAGTAGCTTAAGCTTTGTATAGTTATTATAAGAGCCAGGATTTCATCTAATTATGTGTGTTAGTAATCATTTCCAGAAGAATGTTACACATTTGATTAATGAAATCTTTCAATTTTATTTCTTTGTGAACAGTAAGTGTGTATTAGGGAACTGAATAAATTATGCAGTGGAACTCTCAATTTTGTATCTTTCAAAATATTCAATTCAAAAATAATGTATGAAAACTTAAAAGTCGTTTAGTGAAGTTTTATATTATTCATGTGAGAATATTTTCTTTGTGTTTACTTCAGTGTAAAGGACATAAGAAGTAAGAGATGTAAAATTGAGGTTGTATTTCAGAGGAAATTTTTTATTCCTTTAAAAATGGCCGTTTATTAAATAGTTCCTTTTTGGTCCCTTTTTCTTACAGATGGTCCCTTTTTCTTAAAGGGATGGTCCCTTTTCCCCCTTTTTTTATAGAAAATTTGGTGGGAGCCCTGTATGGCCACCCTGCTAGTGTTTTTATAAAACAAAATAGTTATGAGTTTAAAACAAAAAGAACCAAATAAATAAATATATAAATAAAGTAATTAAAAAACTTTGTAAAAAACACACATAAGATGTTATAGGTAAGAGGGTACGCACGTTTCAGCCAAACATTGTTTTGGCCTTCATCAGTCCAAGCCCTTCGTCGCAAGCAACACAGTTACAAGCAAGATGTTGCCACAAGGGGCAACAAGAAAAGTCGAACAAAACCACGGAGAGGGGAGAAAAAAATATAAATAAAATATGGGAAAGGAAAGAAGCACAAAAATACAGAAATAAAAAAGGAATAAATAAATAAAATAATAATAAAAAAGGAATACACGAATACAAACACACACACAAAAAAGAGAAAACAGAACAAAACAAAATAACAAAAAACAAATAGAACACAATATTTTTTTTTAATTAAAAACCACGAACAGGACAGCACAAAAAATATATAATTCATTTTTTTTTAATATAAAAAACGTAAAGGAAGACAGTAACACACGTACCAAGGCCGTAGCCAAGGGGGGGTTTTGGGGGTTCAAATCCCCCGCGAAATTTTCAGTCACATAACTTACTGTTCGTAGAAAAAAAATTATCCCTTGTATCGCCAACTACAATTATTGCACTTCAGTTCATTCAAACCGCATGTAATTTTTTACTTGCGTTTTTCTGAGGATCGCAAAGTGCTAAATTTCACTTAAATATGCTACTCTGTACGTTATATGCATACCTGTCTTCTGAGTATGGCCAAAAGGAAATGCAATTTCCGTGGCACTTGCAAGCAGAATTTCTCATTCTCATCAAATAATTCTTTAAATAAACAGTGTTTAATGTATCATAGTAGTAGGAATTTGTGAAGGTGGTAGCAAAAATGTGCCCTAAGTACACTATGTACGGCTGCTTTATTTACACAGTTTTACACAGTATTTACATTTCCCATAATTAGAATGCACTATGATCGGAGCAAAAGCTCACATTCGTCTGAATGCTTCTCCACATTGGTTCTCTCTCTTCTTCTTTCACACCCCCTTACACGTAGAGAGAGACAAAAAAGAAATATCGTAACTAAAAAAATTTCTCTTTCCACAAAAAATAGTGAGTGATCTCTCGATTCCACCGGAGATCGAAACACGAAACAGTTTCAGAGCATCGTGTTTATGACCTCTATAAATAAAAAAGTCAGAGTGATAAGTTTGTGATTTTTGGAGTTTGGGGACATGCTAGTGCGGAGGGTCCAGTGCATCACGTACAGCTGCACCGATAGTGAGGACACTGCGGACAGCAGGAGTAAAAAAAAAAACATCCGCTAGTGTCGCCCCTCTCGAGTCAGCGCCCTAGGCTGCAGTCGCCTAGTTTTCCTATATGGTTCAGCCGGCCCTGCTCTGTCACACAGTGCTTGTCATTCTTTAAAGGCTGCACTGACACAGAGGTTCGCTACGCCGATAGGATATTGCTTACATAGCACTGTTTCAATTTGGATGCATTATTTTCGCGTTTTAAATAAAAATGAAAAAACACAAAGGAGATCATACTTTGTTTAATTTTAATTTCAGTGTGCTGAAAAAAGTACCATATTAAAACATAAAACTTGAACACCCCCCCCGAAAAATTTTCCTGGCCACGGCCTTGACACGTACACACACATAAAAAGGGGGGGGGGCAAACAAAATAAAAGAAGGGGAAAGGGAACAAAAGAAAAATGGGGGGGAGGAGTGGACAAAGAAAGTGAAAAGAAACTTACAACAGCAGCTTCCAAGCAGAATGAACGAAAGGAACGGAAGAACCATCGTTCACAAGACGTTCTAAGTGCTGGGTAATAGAAAAACCTTCCAAAAAATCCAGATGGGACAAAGACTGAGGAGTGCACAAAATCTGAGGAGGGCAAAAATCAACACGCAAGAAAACATTCATTAAATAAGTTTATTGGTTATTCTTTAAAAACATCGATATATGTATAGAAAACAGTCACGTGATCCTTTTTCAATCCTTCCTGATTGGTTGATTTTGGAGGGTGTGAGTTTTGCTGCAAAACAGTTGTTTGGATAAAGCAAGCTATATGTATCAAAAGATTTTTAGCGATTCTTTTTCAGCCTTAATATGTTCTTAAAGAATAAGAAAAACAGAAAAATTCTGACGCCCAAGATCACATCGCAAAGTACTTTCCCCCTACACACTTTGAAGTGGGCAAAAAATAAAACTTTGCACCACTGTTGGACAGTAGTGTTAGGGCGGGGAACATCGAACTCCTCTTATCTCAGTAATCTCTTTTAAGAACTTTGCATATTGCATAATGCCACTTCATATCACTATTAATTCAGTTTTGTGGGTCGCTGTAAAAGAACTTTAATGTTTGAACTGTATTGTCATTGTGCTTGACAAGGATGAAGGTCTCTACACTGTTATAGGTCGTAATGTATTGAAATTCTGTTGAGTGCTTCTGTACGAGCTATAAACGCTAAGGCACTATTTACGATTCGATATCATTACTTTGTGATACTTAATAACATGAATTTTGTTTTGTTTGAAAGAGACGAAAGTATGTTCATATCTAAACTATGCTTTAAAGAATGATTGACCATAGAACGTAATGTATTTGTTGGTTTGCCAGAAGAGGACAGCTCACGTCACTTAATGTATCGTTTAGAGTCACGTACGCAATTCCCGGCACAATTTTGATCCTCATCAGAAGGTAGGGAATTTCTGAATATTCTGAATTGGCAGAAATTTAAGATTGCAACTTCGGAAACTGCTAGAGACCGCGGACAGGACTTTCGGAACTACAGATTTAACGTGCACGTACTCCGCATGTACACGGTGGTCTTAAGCCGTTCTAATCGAATGTATTTTTTTGAAGACACCATTTTAATCGACTATGTGAAGGGGCCGCAAAACGAACCCAATTTTCGTTTGCATCGATCCTTGGTTCTTTTCACAACTCCTTTCATATATCAGAGGAAAAAATGATAACCCAAAATTCTGGATTAAAAATATAGTGAACACAAATGCCTTAAAATCATTTTCAGGATTTTATAGAATTCGCATCAAAACGGGGATAAGGGGCCTAGAACGTTGTTTTCAAATTTGCCATCATATCTCAAAGGTAAATAGAGAGAGCCATAAAATTCTTGCTTTAGCATGTAGTGAACAAGAATGCCTAAAGGTAATTTTCAGAGTTTTTTAGAATTCATGTCCAAACTGGTATAAGGGAAGAAAACGTTGTTTTCATCAAAACAGTTTTTGTAAGCGATTCAATCTATAACCAAAATCTGTTTAGTATTTATTTATTTTTCATTCGTATTTGATGGTTTAACATATCATTCCGTGTGAAGAACGGTTACTTCAACTAGTAGAATTATAAATGCTTCATACATCTTTTTCAGTTGGGTACATGGGACTGTGCATAGAAATAACAAATATAAATTTCGTAGTAATCTATACATATTGATGGCAGCTAGAAGAGCACGTACGGAAAGACAAACACAAAACATAATTACCTTCGTCTTGTTGGAGAGCGTTAAAAATATAAATATCCCTCTCAAACAATGTAGCCGTATATTACGACGCGCTTTTCAGTCTAAAATGTTCCACGTGCTAAGAAATTTAAGATTGCAATTTTGTGGCTGTAAATCCTTTAATTAAAAGGTGAGTTACGTATTTTCAAAATTCCCATTAAAATCCCTTGATTTTATCATATTAGGAACTTTTTGATTTCTCGCCAAAGAATGGAAATACCAAGTTGGGTTCATATTTAGAAACTTTTCTATTGTGTGTCATATTTAGCGATTTATCTTCAAAAGTCGTCAAATTTGGCGGAATTTTTGAGGAATCCACATGACCGTCGTTGGACCGTTAGCTAACTGTATAGAAGGATGGTATTGTGCTTGAAATGGGTGATTGTCTGTAAAACTGACATCGACAGTAATGTATTGAAATTCTTTTTTGAGTGTTGCTGTAGAAGCACTGTTTTTGATGGATAGCTTTATCTTGCAATCCTTAATCACATTTATCAATTTTATTTCGTTTGAAGTACCCGAATGTTTCTTTTAAAGAATGACTACTTATACAGCGTAATGTATTGGAATTCTTTTAGTAGCTCCTGTAAACGATTTATAAATGATACATACACCATTTTCAATGGGGCACACGGTTACAGTATATAAGTAGGAACGACAATTACAGCACGGGCAGACAGACAGACACACCGAATTCATAAACACTTTTCAAGCTTGTTAGAAAGTTAGAAAACTGACTGTTATGCATCATGAAACTCGGACAAACAATTAAATCTGTTTTTCTAACTTACGAAATTTACGATTAGCGTAAAATCTGCCTTATCTGCGGACTGTGTTAAGAGCATGTTTGTCTCCAACGGAATTATTATGCTTTGGTTTAAAATACCCTTTCATTCAAAGAATACTTAATTTTGTTAATGATTTGGTCGCGTTTGATTCCATTTAAGACAGGTTTTTACATCTTCGGAGAAATGTTTAAGAATTTAATTGTTTATAGGGATCATTTTCTTCAACAAGATCGTGACATCAAAACAAGTTTTGAATCAGGTTTTAGCTCAAGTTATAACCAAACTGGACGTTCTAAAGAGCTACAATACAGAAATTCTCAGGATTTATTCAGTTCGGAGAGAACGGAATCTCCATTTATGGTAAGTTTTCTTCGTTAACTACTATACCTGTTTCCGATCAATGCTATAAAATTTCTAAGCAATATGGCCATTATTTTACCGCATATTTATTTGTGTGTTGTGAAGAACATCTTGAGGTATTTTCATTATTGATTTGCAGGCCCGCCCGTAGCCAGGCGATTTGATTAGAGGAGGCGGTGACCCCAGACGGCTAAGGCTACGCATTTTAAATCCTTGACTTTTCCAGGATCCTTTAAAGTACTACGCGATCATATTTCTGGCCATTTTATGCATTTAATTGCTTTTATTAATTTAATTCTGTGATTTAACTTAGCTATATTTTTATTTTAATTAATTAACATTTAATTTTATAACCACTTAATTTTGTTAGGAAAATATCGCTGAGGAAAAAAATAGTGAACGATAATCTTGTAAATTTATTTTTAGTTATAAATACTATCTGTATATAAATTATCGTCAATAGAATTAAATTTCTTAAGAAGCCTCAGAGAGATCATCACGTTACCATTGTGGCGTGACGTCACACAGTTTTTACAATGTAGAGATCGGTTGCCTTCGTAAGGATTCTGAAAAATTAGCTAAAATTCCGAACTTTTGAAATAGTGTCGTATGATGATCTGATATTTTAAAAGTGGTCCTGTTTTTTATAAAATACGGAAAAAAGTTTTCTCGAGTATCTCAAATAGCACGACAGTCTAGAGCATTTTTTCAAAAGTTCGAAATTTTAGCAAGTTAAGGGCCTGCGTGAACCCTGCATAACGCACTATAGCGAGCTTCTATTTTAATTCATGTTAAGTCCACGTAAGCGTCGGCTGATCTTGGTAGGATACACGTAAGCTTCCGTAATTGTTATCAGTTGGTAAAAAGGTCTCCACGGGCCAGATAAAAGGGATGAATCTGGCCCGTGGTCTATAGTTTGAAGACCACTGGTATAGATGTAAGTCTTTCTGGAAACACGAATCTCATTACACAAACACACACAGTATTGAAATTTTTCATTTTTTTCATTTTGCAGTGTCCCCACTAAAATTTCTGAAGAAATTTTAGTGGGGACACTGCATATGAAATTAAAGCGTGAATACAAACTACTGTAGTAGTCATAAAAGTGAAGTCTAGATATAGTAAAGTTGTCATGCGCTACGCAAAAAAGCGCTTACAGCGCCACCTGGAGGCTAAATTAGGAGGTAGCGTTCTTATCTCAGAAAAGGTACGAGATACGAGAAAATAGTCACAATGCTGTTCAGAATCACCGATTTATTAAGAAAAGACATCTTTCACATTAATTTTAGAAATCTAAGGCATAAAATGCTAGGCTTAAAAACATTTACTGGTGCTTTTGCCAGCGTATCACCAGCCGTACCACAACTTCCAGCGGGAATGGCAGACAAGCGTCCAGATGTGTATTGACGGAAAACACTTTTAGCCTTATGGCTACGCAGACCCCAGTTTAAGAGCCTCTGATCTAGCGGATTATAAAATGCCGTGGTGTACTTTAATGGTAGGTACTTACATAAACTACTGCTATGCACGGATTGATAATGCAGAATTTGAGAACTTTAAAATGCCTAAATTTTTTATCGATTTTTTTTAAAATTTAACCTTGTTATTTTTTAAATTCACTATTTATCTCTTCTGCAAATTTGAGGGATACACAAAAATTTCCAGGGGGGAGGGAGGCAATGACCCTAAATGAGCCCCCCTGGCTACTGGCCTGTTGAATTGTGTTCTACACTTTTTTCGTCAACGCTGAATATCATTTTTAAACAACAATATTTTTTTCAATCGTAAAATTCTGATAATCCGACATATGAGGGGTTCACAACTACAGTGGACCGAGTGCGTATTTTTTAACCGTTTGACTGCTATGCAGCGCTATTGCGCTTTTGGAATGTACAATCTTCAAAAGAAGCATTCGAGCAAGTGAGAAATTTCCTACGTTGGTTTCGTATATTCAAAATTATTTATCATAGAATATGAGTTAGGCTTTGCATAAATATGACATTCCATATTTCTATTAAGTTGTGCGTTTTTCAAAAACTTAATTATTTTTCGCAAATCTAAAATAGGAAATTTCTCTCTTGCTCGAATACTTTTATTGGAGGGTGTATGAGGATTTTGATGGATAGCAGTCAAACGGTTAAGAATGGAGATAGCTCATGTTGGAGTAACCTAAAAACATGTTCTATTCACTGCCATAGTGAAACAAGTGAATAATAAGATTTTTTTTTCTCCCAGAGATGGCATTAATTACTTGAGTGTGCCACTATACTAATGTGCAACTTCAAACCTTTCATTTCTTTGATTTAGTTTAGAATGGACTTGGTTCACTATGGTTTTGACCCCTTCATAAATGGGACTAGACGCAACCATCGGATTATCGCTCGTGAGTTGTTATTATAATAATGCAGATATTAGAGGAAAATATGTATGTATTATAAAGGCACCCTCTTTTGTTTTTGACTTAAATCTACTTTCATTTTGAAAAATTCTAGATTTTTGACCTTCATCAATATCTATAACAAGTTTACTTAAAGAAAAGAGGCAAAACAAAGACTGATGTCAATTATTCCAATTTGAAAACAGATGATGTGGGATTACGGACGATTATCTACGCGAAGGATCTAGGCCGAGGGGAAGGGTTACTCTCCGCTGGGGACTTTTTAAGGGGTCCCAACTCGTTTTTACGGGAAGTTTCGGAGAAAACCAAGGAAAAATCCGAACATCTAGATCGACGGACACGACCTGGGTTTGAGCAAGTCACCTTCCGTCTTCCAGTTGAGAGCGCAAACCCGCTCGGTCACTGGTGGTGCTCAATATGAAAACGAAGATTTAAAAAAAGCACCAGAAAAAATTGGGGTGCAAATACGGGCACCTCTCAAAAAATGACACAAAAATTAGTTTAAAATGTTGAGAATCCTTTTATTACAGAAAAAAATTATTCACGGAAATCGCAAAGATAAGCAGCACTTTCAGCCCCGGCACAATCTAAATTTGCCCACTTTTGGAAAATAACACACTTAACACATTTCTGAACGACTGCCTTCAGAGAACCGTCCATCACAAAATATGCTTGGGTCTGGTTTATGCCCATCGTTGATATCCATGTCAGGGTCGCAACTGAGAGTGGCAAACGGGGCACTGTAATTATGTCCATAGGAGTTCGAACTCTTTATCCTTTAGCTCTATGTCCAAAACTTATTCCAAGAATGGACTTTCTAGTGGATATACCTTTTTTTAAAGCTAAATATTCTTTGTCAGTATTTTTATAATGTGATAACAAATGTGTAAGAGCTTTCTTGAACCTTCTTTAGGTATGCAATTCTGACTATCAAAAATACATTAATCAAAACTTACTGATAGGAAGCGGTGATGCGCCTAAGAGAAGCATTTCACCGTTTAGAGGAAAAGATGACGAAAGAAAAGAAAAGCTTTTACAGTCTTCGCAAAATAAGTTTCAAGAAAATCAACTGAAAGACATAGGGTAATTAATTTTATAATTCAAAATCTCTCTGGTAATGAACTTTAAAAATAGTTGTTACAAGCTATGAAGATACTCAAAAATCATCTCCCAGAGGCAAACACCATTTACAACAAACTTTTGAAGTGGGTATGAATGAAGGTTTCAAGATGACTTCATTGTATACGTCAGGGTATCCCAAAACACTGACCTAGGCTTTGATTCCTTAAATATTGATGGTAATCATAATACATTATAAAGTTACATAATTTTATGGTGCCGATTTAAATTTTTCCAAGCTTATATCTATATAAAAATTAATTTTTAAATTGTTATATGCCCCCGTACAAAAAAAAAAAAAAAAAAAATAAAAATATTCCTGCTTTGTAAAAACTTATTCAAAAAATGGACTTTCTAGTGGATATACCTTTTTTAAAGATGATGTGCCCCATATTTTAATTAGGTGATTTACAAAATTTCAGCCTTTCGTCATAAGAAGCCTCTGAGAAATGAAAATAAATATATGCTGACATACTACAGGGTGGCCATAATTAAACTGCAAGGGGTGCTGGAGAGAAAACTGCCAGGAATATTCCAGTGAAACTTGGTATCTACACGTTTCAGAATGTGCGCAAGTCAAATATGGGGAAAAAAAACGCCATTTTCACCCGATAGATGGCGCTATACCGTGTTTCAATGCTTATGAACGTCGTATATGCAAATTTTAAGCCCATCGAACAGTGTACAAACAAGACCACATTGAGTAATGGTCAATCCTGACTCTGAATAAGAAGGAATGTGCATTGTTAGTGAAGATATTCTATCAGAATGGTAGCAATTATTCAGCTACTCTGAAAGAATACCGGCGTATGAAATGATTAAGAAGAGATCCAATGAGTGTCAATGAGAATAAATAATGGTTTAATTGTTTTCCAAAGCTTCATTATGAATTGTTTAATTTGTGATCTTAATTTACGTTAATTTTTGATTACATGTTACTGTAAAAATTTAATTACTGAAGCGAATTGTATGGAATTTCGATAAACTGTATACATGAAATGTATGGTGCATGTTTTTATTGTTTATGTGCTTCTTAGAATGCCACTATGCTCTGTCTATCAGTTTTAGAAGTTGTATATGCTACAGGTAAGCTTTGAAATACGATACAGCGCCATCTATCGGGTGAAAATGACGATTTTTTTTTCATATTTGGCTTGCGCGTGTTCTGGAACGTGTAGATACCAAATTTCACTGGAATATTCTCGGTAGTTTTCTCTCCAGCACCCCTTGAACACTTGCAGATTAATTATGGCCACCCTGTACTTTTCGTTAGCTCTCGAAGGGAAAAACCACATCCCAAGATCGCGTTTCAGGTGCTGTGCATAAATTACGAAAGAAAACAATGATTGCATGCATGATACTTTGGCTATTATTGGTATTGTATAGCCCCTCACCAATTTTATTATCTCTGAGCCTTTTCATGATAAAGGGCTGAAATTTTGTTCATCACCTCATTAATGTATGGTGCATATTTTACTAAATGGATTTTTTTTTCTTACGGGGGCCCATACCAAAATTTTAGTTTGTTATTTCCTTTAGAGTTAATCTTATGAAAATTTTATTCGGTATTATAAAAATTTGTACCTTTTTTACGTAATTTGATAGTTTATTGTATATGTTTGTGATCAATATTTAACCCTCTCGTCACCGAATTATGAAAAATCAGAGAAAAAAAATCTGTCTAGCATATAATGCATCTGAAATAGTATTATAAACCATGCAAAAATATTTTTTTCTATTGTCGTTTAATATTAGATTTTTCTAATATTAATTTCTGCATTTTCGAAGCATTTTGTTATGCTAAAATTAATTTAAAAGGATGTACATATTAGGTAAAGGTTGAGGAATAAGAAAAAAACTATACTTACCTTAAAAAGAAAAAAAAAAGGTAAAAAAAGTAGCGTCAATATTTTCTTGATTTTTCTCCTGAAACAATGAAGCGAAAACTGTAAAAAGCGATCTAAATGGACTAGTACTGCAATCTAGGCATGATTTATGCATCTAGTTAAGAGCCTTATATGCGTTATACATGAATTAATGATATTGATATCACTGAAAGAAAAAAATACTCAATTCAACTGTTTTCTCTCTAAATATTGCTATTTGAAGTAGGAGCCTCATATGAGGTTCAGGGTGACGAGAGGGTTAAGGAATAAAAGCCTAGGTCCATATTTTTGGGATAGCCTGTATATTAGAAGCCAGGAGAAAAGCCAATACGACAACACTATTTATATATCTAGTAGTGCTATTTTCAATAGCAGAGTACATACTGAAATAGTTCTTTAAGATTTTACAATTGTTTAGAGACTAAGATAATTTTCCTTTAGTGAAAGGGCTAAACTAATTATTAATTAATTCGAATTAAAATTTATGCTACGTATACAAATGTTAATTACGATTAAAATATTTAAGAAATTAACTTTGAACTGTGAAAGTAACATTCCCAATCGTACAATCAGTCATGGGCTTCACTCAGTTTGCAGAATATTTACAGGAAGGGGCACGACTTGAGGGAAACGGTTTTCAAAGGTTTTCGGCTATAATGGAAGTATTCCGTGTGAATATACGCAACAGGCATGCCCAACCTGCGGCCCATTTAAAGACTTTTTGAGGCCCAGTTGAAGTTTTTAACAGTCTATATCATTTACATTAGAAGTTACAAGGTGCAAATAAGTTGATTACTGATTGTTATCAAGATATAAAAGCCTTTGCAGCAAAGCTTTATGAAAAGAAATTGCGGCCCACCAACCGATTTGGGTTGGGCACCCCTGCACTAGAGGGTAAAGTCCGTTGTGGGGGCAATTACGAAGTCGTTAGAAAATACATTTGGCATTAATATGTCTACACTCAGTATATTTAATCCTTGCCCACTTAAAATAAATAATTTTATATTCAATCTTTATTATTAGAACATAAGGTTTTGATTTAAAAAAAAAAAAAAGAGTTTGGACTTTCGATATCAGGGGATAAAGTGAAGGTCCATTTTTTGGAGTAAAACATGCACAGAAAGTTTCAGTTAACGAGGGCATAAACCTTTTCCTGGTTACACATGTAAAATTACCGAATTTCGCTTAATCATTTTTCGCTAACCTGTGTTAGTCATAGGACCTTTCCGTAGGCTCTTCAGCCTCCGATATTCTCGAAAGGCAGCAGAAGCATTTTCACTTCTTTTGTAGTAAATTTTTACTAGCAAACACCGTGCCGTAAAGTTAGTATAGCGGATTTTAACAGCAAAGCATGATCGTCAAAATATAGCGCATCATTGATTCCGACACATTCTCTTCGCTTCCTTATATCCTCATAGCTACGTAACAACAATGCCGTCGGCGTTAGCCGACTAAAATTTGCATAAGGCTTTGTATTACCACCTTTTTTCTTCGTGAAAATCTACATATTCACTACAACGCATTACTGCGTATGAGAGTCGTTGCTAAAAGGTTTGATAAAACGTAAAATGCAAAGATGAATGTAAAATTTTGTGGCAATATCAAAATGCTTGTAAAATGTTAACTTTCTATCCCTACTCCAAAAATGGACCTTACAGCTCCACTTTGGTCCCTGATGGTGAAAATCCGAACTATTATTATTATTGTTTTTTTTTTTAATCAAAACCAGTGGCGGCCCGTGGTCAAAACTGTTAGTGCAGCCGAAAGCATATGACCCCCCCCCCTCCTCCGGACAGGAATGGAAAATCTTTGTTATTGAATTCGAAAGCTGACGGATTAAGCCCTCGCCAAGGAAAAAAAAAGAAATTACATAAAAAAGTAAGAGATCCTATTTTACTTTTCCATAAAATGGATATAAATTTCAACCAGCCGCTCTTATCCTCAAAATTGCATTAATCCGTGTCTGATTTGAAGTTTCCTTAGAATTTTCTTTTGCAACGATAACTTGAGAAGAAAAGAAAAAAAAAAACGTACTTATTTTTATAAGTCAAATCAATCCTCCTTTCTTTTAAACTTGCTAATCGGTCAGTGATGCCTTCATAAAAAGGCGTTGTTTTAATTCAGATATCAATAATTTTAAAAGCTCTTTAAAATTTCCTATGTTTAAAGAATTTTTTCGCTCGCCATGTCCTCTAAATGCTTGTTCTTACTTACTTAAAAACAATACTGCTTTGATGGGTCATTGTCCATTCATAAGCGTCTATTCAGACTTACCTTCTTGATAAATTCAGCAATATAAAGTCCAGAGTTTGCCGAACATATATTCTCCTTACCCCCTCCTTCACTTCACGAGCCAATCAGTGAGTCGAATTCACAAGTGCTGCCGACCTTTCAAAATCTTGAATGAGCTGAGTCTTAGCTGCGAATCCCCATTATAGCCTATGCCGGAGGAAATGCTTACGTAACCGTTGCCATGGCAACGGTGCTGCCAATTTTCTTATCAGCGCTCTGGGCTGAACCAAAGATTTTCCCAATTGAATTGCGGGAAGATTAAAGTGCTTTTTTTCTGAATGAGCGATCTGGCCACAATACGGTTTTTTTTTGTTTGGTTTTTTTTTAGAAATTTTTTTAATTTACCATAGGAATTCCACAATTCTAATCTTAATTTAGGAAATTTAGTAGAATAAATTATTTTAAAGTATGTGCTGATAATTTCAAGTGCAGCCCGGCTGTACTTGCTGTATCCCACGAGCCGCCACTTATTCAAAACCCCATGGTATTTACTGCAAATTTGGTTCAGTTTAGCCTAACAGTTTCTTAGTCGGATTCTAAACACCTTTACTTTAATTATGGTCACCCTGTATGTGTTACATCAGGGATGTTAATTCTGCGCCGATTGCGCCGAAACACAAATTCTTGCGCCGAACTGCGCTTTTAGCCGATTTTTGCGCCGGTCTGTGCCGAATACGTCATTTTGACTCTTTCAGGATGCGCCGAAACACAAATATTGCGCCGAACTGCGCTTTTAGCCGGTCTGCGCCGAATACGTCATTTTGACTCTTTGTTAAATTTTTGCCACGCTCATTTATCTTTTAAAGCGTGTATGGAAAGCTAGTTAGCAGTAAAGCAAGATTCAAACTGCGTACGAAAGCTGCATTCCGAAGCCATTCTACCCGCCCCGGATCGCACCAGTCGGGCTTTGTTAGTCACCTCAATCAGGACCGGCCAGATAGGCAAACAAGTACCGTAATTTATGGAAGAAACGCCGCGGCGTTTATGAGTTTAAAAGTTAAAAATTAGTAAGTGCGGCGTTTACAATATTTTTAATTTTTTTAAGCCGATCTTCAACGAAAAATCAAAAAATTCGTTTCGTGATAATTTTCTCAAAAGATGGCGCCACCACCAACAAGTACTCTTTAGCGTGCACAGATCACAGCGTAGCGAATCAGAATGCGAACCTACACCCATAGAAAAGAGGTTTGATCCAGTTTTGGAGAAAGTCAGACACCCTAAGATGGGTCCATGTCCCGTGCTCTGAAGTGGATGGCTTCATACATCCAACCGATGTCTCCTCAATTAAGTAAAAAGAAAAAAAAAATAGAAGTAAATCTTTTACATCTACATTTTAGAACTATAATTAAATTTTAATGAAGTTTTAAATATATATTTTGAAGGGTTAAAGTTCTGTAAAATACCGCAAAAGTGCACTACCCTCTATTAAATGCACCCGTTTTTCACATGAACCTCTATTGTTCTTAAAATACTGAATTTCAGCCAAAATTAGTCAATGTTGCGCACGGTGCGAGTTTAACCCTTCCCCCCGCCCCCCCCCCAAAAAAAAATAAATAAATAAAGTTAATCTGAAAGATTTTTTTTTTCGCCGTGCGGCTTTGCGCCCTGTGCACTCTATGGAATAAACACTGCCAACTAATTGGTATGCTCAAGAAATGCTGAGTGCTTTTAAAATAAATCTCAATGTTATAAATATAAAAAATAATAAATAAATACCATCAAGAGTTGTTACACAAGATTAAGTTTCAAACAACAATTTGCTGAAGCAAGCTCATTACGTAATCAACAGCTGGCCATCCGCGGGGGGAGGGAAATGTTTACTTTTAACTGGAGACTCTTCTCACACATCGATTGCTGTTTTCATTTTAATGGCGCCTGGTAATCTGTCTGAACTTTGTGCGGATGCAAGAAGGTTTTTAGAAGTTATTTTTTTTATTTCTATAAATTCACCTTTGTGAATATAAACATTGATAACTGATTATTTGAAAATAGAAATCGTAAGCTTCGTAAAATAGTGGCAAATACTTTAAAACATTCTATGGGAAGGGGGAGAAAAAAGGAGATTTTTTTACCGTTTATCCAATTTCTACCGAAATATATCCGATCAACTTAATAGCTTTTTTAATAAATTAGGTCTAATAAGTAATGCAACATATTTTTTATTTATTTATTTATTGTTAATTAAGAAATTATTTTAGAAAACATTGAATTTTATCTGGCATTGACTTCTGACCACGATCACCCCCCCCCCCCACACACACACACACACCAACGATCGCGGCTGCGGCGTTTATGCCGGGTGCGGCGTTTTTGACGATTTTCTAGCTAACTAAGCTCATTTTCGTGGGTGCGGCGTTTCTTCCATAAATTACGGTAATCATCGCAACGGGCACCGTTTTTTGTTTATGAAGGGGCACGATTTGCTATTTGGAGATGAAACATTATGGACCAATTCGTTTTTCAACATGTACACATGCATTGTTTTTTTTTTTTTTTTTTAAATTGATATTGTACCTTTTTGAGAAAGAAAAATGGAGGAAAATGTTTTTTTGGTGCAAAATAAATCTGCTGTCTTTAAATGAAAACTTAAAGGAGAAATCAATACGCCTTTCATAACTTGTTATTCGAAAAGTTTTTATGTATTCACACTGTTTACAAAAGCGATTCATATGTTTTACCTTTTCGAGCTTAAAAAAAAAAAAAAAGCCCCCTCCTCTGAAATGGGTAACGATCCGCCACAGCTCTATGTATATGTATTTTCCCGATTTGAACTGGCACTATTTTTTTCGGGCCCCACCACTGAAGCAGGTCACGAGCCGCCACTGGCTGTTATAGAAAGTGGACAGATTCTATTAACGGAAGGGAAGGATAGACTTGCAAAAACATTAAAACTATTAGAAGAAAATGAAAAAGCTCAAGAAGAAATTAATAAAAATAAAAAAAAAGAATAAATAGAAAACTAGATAACTTATGATACTTAATTTGTAATCTCATTATTAATTTCTCATAATCTTAATTTTTAACTTCCCATAATTCTTAATTTCTCTCAACAGTCATTAAATATTTTTTGTTTACATTTGCTTTGTATATTGTGTTCAAGTATTATAGATGAATATGTAAATATTAGATGAGGTTAAATTACTGATACAAAAGCATATGCTATTAAAAGTACACACATTTAATTATTCTAACCATCAAATTTATTTTGTTTTCGATACTGCTTACCAATTACGTTTTGTTGCATAAGAGGTATAATATTTAGGTTTTCAAAAATCTCCATTTAGTACTACTTGTGATTTGTAATAGAACCAAAGAATGAGATAGAAGCTTTTGTTTTAAAATTTAGTTTTCATTTTATTTGTGCTCTCTTTTTCGAGAGGAAGATTTCCTAAATGTTTCTGAAAAAGAAAAAAAAAATAGGGACAGGGATTGGCAACCTGTGGCTCGCAAGCTGCATACAAATCATACTCATGGTTCTTGAGTAGGAAAAAAATGACTTAACCACAGAAAGGTTGCTGACTCCTGATATGTATTGTTTTTACCAAGTTGCTGATAGCATAGCCTGTATACACCCTTTTTTTTCCAGAGCTTTCCTAAAGTGCTTTCAAATAGTGTTTTGCTTTTAGCAAATGGTGTTTGCTCGCAAACTTTGCTTTTCTTGTATGCATTTATTGTGTTCCTAAATCTTCAATTTTATGCTCCAAAATCATGTTAATTCTGATCTCGAATCTTAGTTTTCCTCTCGGAAACTATTTTTTTGTGCTCCCGAGGTGCTCCCAAATGGAATTTTTCTGCTCCCAAATAGAATTTTTCTGCTCCCGAGGTGCTCCCAAATGAAATTTTTTCTGCTCCCGGGGTGCTCCCAAATCGAGTGTTGGAGTTAACATCCCTGGTTACATGCATTTCGTCTGATTATACTTTAATTTTCAATTTTAAACGGGAAAACAAACACCCTTCGTTTTAAAACTGTTCAATAAAACTCCTCCCCCCTTTTTAATACATATTTTAGAAGGGGAGGGAGGAGAATAAATAAGAAATGCAGATCACAAACAGGTAATACTTTAAATAAGAAAGTATTACTAATGGTGCAATTTAATATCAACTTATCTTCAATTATTTACATTTAGATAAAAAAAAATGTTCATTCTTAGAAATTTAAATCATGATATTTTCTGTCATAGATGTAATCCATGGAACCATGTTTTATGCGTGGTTGCTATAGGATTTTGGACTTTTCGTTTTCGAACTGAACTACTAGAAAACTGTATCAAACTTTCAAATAAAAAAATCAGTATTGTTGATCAAACGACAAAATATGAATTATTAACATAATTTTCAAATTGTATTACTCAAAGAAAAAATCCCAGAAAGAATTTTGAATAAACCATTCTGTGCTATTTTACCGAATCCAGATTTTAATTACTATTAAAAAAAAATTCTACATTCGGCTACTCAGCTTAAAACAATGCAATTATTCCACGTAAATTTAATTTATTGATACATTCCATTACATTACACAGTGTAACTGATTATTATTATTTATTTATTTTTAAATTAGAAAGGCTCTAGAAATGTTAAATGGCAATATGAAGGAACTAGCCACTGAAGTCAAGCTTCAAAGGAATAACGTCCTGGAAGAAGTATCAAACTTGAAAGAAAAAGTATCATCAATAGAGAAAACAATAGGTATACATAGATATTTTTTCTTTCTCGAGAAAATCAATTTTGTAAAATACACCATCAACAATTTGATAGAATTCAATATCCAAATACCTCGATATTATATATATATATATATATATATAATGTATAAAAAGGTAATTTGGGTTTTACTAGTTTGGGTATTGTTCAAGCGGTACTTTCACTGTAAGTTTTGCTTTCCTGTCATACTTGCCACACGCGCTCTGGACTGGAGCTATGTTTTAATTCTTTAATTAATTGCTAGACATCAGGCCGTCGATTCTGAGTTCTTTAGAGTGTACACGTCTCCCCACGCCTTTGTAATCCCGGATGCAGGTCATGTTCATAAATGCGTGTGATTCGATTAGAGATAAGAGAGAGGCGGAGTTATGTCATACCAGCCCACGTGGTATGATGAACGTAAATACACCCGCACCTCGAAAATCAAGAGACTTCTGCCACTGGAACTGCTTAATTAGTCCACGCTGATTTTTGTACCCGTCTCCCCTCTCCTCTTCTCACTCTATATTGTAACTTAAAGATAATGTTTAATAAACTGTTTTACCTGCCTTAACTCTGGAACTTTACTTAAACATCTGACGTCTCATATATATATTTCGATTTATTTTTAATATGCCAGGAGCTTTAACGGGTTGGAACGTTGCCTAAGTAATACTACTCATACGTAGTTTCTTGCATTCGAAATTTCTTGAGTATTGCGGAGGCAACGGTTGGAAATGAGTCTCTCTTACAATTCTTCAAATATAAATATTACAGGAGCTAATAGCTTTGGAGGGTGGGCTTTAAGCCCCATTCATTGCCTCAAAAGGAAATTGCATATTCTTATTCATCGGTCTCGAGATCCAAATACAGATCCAAATACAGTTTTTTCCCCTTTTCTTTGTAATATCAGCTGACAAGGACATTCATCACACCATGTATCTAAATTTAAATCTTTTTAATCCATGATCCGTGCATAAATTAAAATTTACTCAAACTTGGAATCATTTTAAAAGGATAGAAGCTTTTTTATAAAAATTACGGCACTAGAACGTATATATATTTTACAATGCGTATTTTTAAAATTTCATAGAGATCTACAGTATGCGACTAACCTTTTTTCTTTCCCATATACTGCATTAAAAACAAAGGTTTGGGCAAAAATAGATTATAATATGGAAATATACAGTATTTTACTTTCAACATTTATTTATTTTAGAATAAACATAAATTTTGATACACATATATATACTGTTAAGAATTTCTGGGTTATTCAGGTCATTCACTCTCTTAATAATCAAGAGTGAAAAACCAGTGCTGAGGAGTGATATATCACCCTACCTTCGTGACAAAAATCAGCCAACCTCCATAGAGTGAGAAATCACTATTCTGAAGAGTGACATTTCTGACTCTGGACTAGGAGTGAGAATTCAAAAACCCACTCCGGGAAAGAGTGCCTCACTCTAAGGAAAGGGTGACAGCACGCCATCCCTTAAAGAGTGGAGCGCTCTGATCAAGAGTGAGCTATGACCCTTTTTAAGAGTGACCGCCACTTTTTATAGGGTGATTATTCGAGACCGTATCCAGGGGTCCGGACCCTCCCCCCTCCCAAAAAAATTGATTTTTGTTAATAAAATAATAATAATGACGTCTTTTTGTGAAAAATTCTGCCTTTTCCACGGTTTGGACCCTGCCTGAAATTTTTGTCTGGGTACGGCCCTGGATTTATTCCTTGCAATATGCCTTGCTTCTGGCTATCACTATTTTAGGGAAATTAAAATAATTCCTTATAAATATATATATATATATGTATATATATATGAATGTATCTGGTAACAGCATTGATTATTATTATTTTTTAAATATTTGGCAAACATTAAAAGATATTTTCTATATAGCATCAATATTTATCCAATCTTGTAAATTCATTGAAAATAAAATCCAATATTATAAATTTAATATTTTGCCCATTTGAAGTCAAATTTTAATACTATTGAATCTTAAAGTATTTGAAATTTATCAATAATATTGAGTGTATATTAGAAATATTTCCAATATTATTAAGTACTAATTACTTTTAATTATTAAAATTTACATATATGTGAATACTTTGAGAGTAAAGACCACTTCCAGTATTGGTAAAAACTAGAGTTTAGCCCTGATATATGCTCAAAATGTTATTATTATTTGTAAAATTTTAATTAACATATGAAGTGTGTATTGAAATATTAATTATATATTGAGAATATTTCTGAAGCAGTCTCACTACCAATGAACTTTTAAATATTAACTCAATATTGTGAAAACATTGATATCAAAAACCAATAATATTACAAAGTAGTAAGTGAACACATTGAGAATAAACAGTTTCCAATATTGGTAAATAAAATTCCAATATTGGTAAAAATTAGCATTTAGGTCTGATAAATTCTCAAAATAACATTATACTTTCAGTATGACTATACTAATACCTTTTTCCACTGAATTTAACATACAAAAAAATATATTCTTAATATAGGGTTGTATTGGAAATATTTTTGAAGTAGTCCTCAATTGATAAATTTTTTAATGTTAACTCAATATTGTTAAAAAAAAATTGAAAACAAAGATCAACTGTAACTTCGTCAAATGTATCAAATGTAACTTCGTACAAAGTAGCAAAGTTAATATTTGCCTCAGATATATTTAAAATGCATTTATAGTATTTGATATACATTGGAAATATATTCAATATGGATAAGTAATTACTTTAACATAACTTTATACCATTTTTAATTTTTTTGGTTAATATTTACTCAATATTACACTGGGAATAAAGCTAGTATTGGTAAAAAGTAGAAAGTTGATATTTAACCTTTATATTGTAAAAATTATAAAACTTTGCTGCTATTGAATTTAAATTAAATATATTTAAAATGTGTCTGCAATATCGAGCGCCAAGAAAATATTCTTCATATCGTACAAGTAAATATTTTTGCCGCATTTACCTCCCCCCCCCCACACCCAAGTTTGTCCATAGGCAATCTTTAATACATCATAGCTGGATATTGGGTATATCTATTAGAAGTCCAACATAAAATAGATTTCTCTATTAGAAATTTGAGGTGTTATCTCTCTAATGAGTAAATAACATCTATAATATACAGAAATGGCTATCTATTTCATATTCAAAATATCCAAAGATCAGAAATTGATACTTATTTCATATCCAGAACTTTTTAGATATCTATTTCTGGGCTATCTTGGATTATTGTCATGTTCAGAATGATCCATAACAGCTGGAAAATAAATTTTACGTAGCTCAATGGTACAAGTAATATCTGACCCCATGCATTTTTAGATTCTTGCTTTCATTCCAGTGAGTGAAATGTGGACTGTTGACACAAAACATACAGTATTTAAAATAACAGCCTATTCTGAAATTAAACAGATTAAGAAGGAGTACAGAGTTTCATTTTAATAATCAGATGATGGCATCACTAAAAGGTACCCCCAAGAGTTCCACATGGTTACTAAAACAAACCTCCATAACCTCTAGATCTATTTAGTTACAGAATTCGTTAACAGTTTATGTTTTGTTTGGTTAGTCAAAACGTAACAGGAATAGAAGTGAAAGTTTCAAAATGCTTGGAGGTGATCTGTATAGCCATTGAGCTATGTAAAATCCATCAGCAGGAGATTTATAAGAATTTTCTTTGTCTGCAGTACTATAACTTCATTTGAGGTAATCTGTGATCAAACAAGAATAGAAATAAGAGTTTCGGACATCCACATTACTCAACAGTGTGCAGAAATATTTGATATGTTCAATGTTACCTTTTCTCCTGCTGAAATAAAAAATCCCTGAAAGCTTATTTTTTACCTATGGTACATTTCAGAACAACTTTCACTTACAACAGTATTAACAAAACAATAAAAATAGTTCATGATATGATATTTATATAAAATCAGAAGAATACTAATAATTTTGATTTTTAAATAGGTTTTATTTTAAGCATAATTTATTCAAACTTTCTTTTCAACTTTATTAAAATTAACAAGTCTTTTTTTTTAAATTTAAATAAATAAGAAATGAACAGGATTGAATTGTTATCGAAAAGAAATTATTTGAAATTAAATTTCAGTCATTTATACGAACAAATACAAGAATTATGAAACACGAAAATAAGTTAAAAGAGTAATAGCTATCCTTTAATTGAAAACCAAAAAAAATTAAATAAATAAACTAATTGTTGGGTAAATCAAAAATATAAATATATCTGCTGATAACCTCTGTTAATGTACATATCATGTTTGGAAATTTAAGAGAATACCTATTTTTCTATTCTTCCCCCTCCCCCTAGAAAAAGGAATAAAATATTTCTAAAATGGAAACTACTTTATATTGATTGATTTCTTTTTTTGTGAAAAGGGGTAAAGAAATATTTTTGTGCAGGCCAATACATAAATAATGTAAATCAAAACCAAATAATATAAATCAAAACCAATCCCCCCAACATTTTTGTCTTGTCCAAAAACCATTATTTAAGGTTTAGAGGCATGAGCAAGAATACAGGTTAGAATCCTTAAAAAGTTCACCACCCAAGTCAGCCCCCCCCAAGAAGACACCCCTCTTGTAGACTTGCCATAACGCAAAGAAATAATTGAAGTTTAGAGCATGAGGGTGAACCATATTAACCTCCATAGATAATGTCTGGGTGAGGGGGGAGGGTGGTGATTCGCAGAAAAAGATTTTTTTTTTTCACCTCTTAAAAAACCAAATTCCTGTTCTGAACATAATTTATACATACTTCAAAATAAAAGCCATTTCTTAATTTTTTAATATATATACACATTCATTTCTTTATTTATTTTTAAGTGTGATTTTATTTATTTCAATTTCACTTTTACAGAAATAGCTACAAATTACTTAAACTTTTAAAAACTTCAAATTGAAAAAAAAAATTCTTTTAATATAGATTTTATGCAAGAATTATTATACTATTGAAAACAGATTTAGAACAATAAATGAAAGTAAAGCCAGAAAAACTCATTAGTATGTTAGAACAAAGTTCAATTAATACGAGGGCCAAAAAAAAAAGAAAGAAAAAACAGTTAATAAAAATATATAAGCAAAGTCTTAATAAAAACATGAGTAATGGAACTTCCAAGTCCAGAGTAGTCTTCAGCCTTTTAAATTTTAGTTTACGATGCGTTCTAAATTAAAAAAAAAAATTAAACTATTACAGAATTGCAGAAGTAAAAATAGCCTACGAATTGAAAAAAGTGGAAGATATCTCTTATTGAGACTCATGCAGGTTTGAATGAATTATAAAAGCAATGGCAGTGAACACACAACAAATTATTACAAATTTGGTTTAATTGTATTGCATTGTTACATTTATATAAAATACAATCACTGGATTCAATATGAGTACTTCAATACTATTTCACATTCAGGGATTCTTCTAACAGCATCTGGAAGATAAAAATTATGACTTCAACAAGTAATTACAGAATTAAAAGTTAAAACATAACTGCTATTCTATCCTAATAAAAAAAGGGTACCCTCCCCATAATTTGAATAAGACTGAAGAAAGGCTCAAAATCAGAAAGAGTTGGCAGCTAGAATATACTAGAGCATAAACTAGACCCTCCCCCCTCCCCATAATTTGAATAAGACTGAAGAAAGGCTCAAAATCAGAAAGAGTTGGCAGCTAGAATATACTAGAGCATAAACTAGATCTATGTTAAATACATACAAAATAAAATTAGTTAAAATTAGTTTTGTGTGTACATGGATTAGTGTCAAATTTAAATCTCCAACTAAAGCACAGCTTAACACTTTCAACTAGGTGATGAATTTACAGAGGAATAAGTCAGCAGATCTTTTCATTTGATTCAGAAAAAATTTTGTTTATAGTTTCACTAAAATCGGAGGATAACTTTATAATAAAAAGTCTGCAAATCTACATACATTTTGGAACACCTTTAGGAGCAGGTTAAATACAATTTTGGAACAGCACAAAAGCATACCGAAAAATGGTAATAATAAATACTTTCTTATTACCATTTTTCATATTACCATATTTATGTATGGTAATAATAAATACTTTCAAGTAACATTTACATATACTGTAACCTTCTGAGTAAGAGAGGGAAGGGAAACAGGGTTCCTACTGTTAAAATTGTACAAATTATGAATAAATGAATAAAATAAAGATGTAGAATTTAAGCTGCCTTTTACATTTTAATTTTGCCACTGAACATAAAAGCAAATGAAAAAAATAACAGCAATAAAACCTAAATATAGCAGCTCAAAAAAAAAAAAAAATCTATTTTTTTATCTGCAAAAAATAAAAGAAAAAAAAACTTTAATTTTACAGATAAGAAATGCTTGTACCGTTTTATAAAATAATCTGTTCTCTATGTTCTATTAATATTAGAATATACTGATATGCAAAGTGATTGAGAGCACAAAATACTTTATTAAAAGTAAGGAACACATTGTAGGATTTACTTCACAAAATTTTATTTTGTGAGGTAAATCCTCTGAGGTAACACAGAAAAGAATAATTGGGGACAGTATTGAAGCGAAAATCCCATATCAAAGCAATTTGGAATAAAATTATCCCTGAATCACAGTAACCTGTGCCTAATAACAAACATCAAACTAATAGTGACAAAATAAATATTAAACACATTACTTACTATTGGTGAGTTATATTTGCAAATTATTACAATCAATTAAAAAATAGAAAATATTCAGGACTTGTAATATATTTTAGGTACATCCAAAATTGAGTAAAAAATAAAGTGATAACTTAGCAATAAAAACTTTTCATGCACAGCAAGTAAAATATCATCAAATAACAACATTCTTAGCAAAGATCACATCTATATGTGGAAGATAAACAAAAGAAATAAATAATTAAACGGAAGTTTGAAAATACTTTCATATCCAGTCTGGTAAATTACAAGGATTCAGTGCTCAGAAGTGTAGCTAGAGGGGGACATTTGATCCAAAAGGCACCAATTTGTATATAAAACTTTTTCCAGCGCATTTTGGTAAACAGGAAGTGATGCAAATTTGTTCTCGGACACTGAAAATTCTTGCTACACCTCTGAGTACTGACCCCAATTAATAACCTAGATCTTCTTGAAGTCAGTTAAAAACTAGACTAAAGATATTTTTGAGTAATATTCAAATATACATATGACAACATGTGAACACTGACAAGGTTATTGCACTTTGTTAATACTGCAGGCTTAAAAAATCTGAATTTACTAAGGAAGTAAAGTTTACATTTACATATTGTATTAGTAAAATTAAAAAATAATATATTTCATCTGTTTTTACCACTAATGGTGGTACATGTAATATGGTGTCAAAACTGGTAGGCTAGTTTTCTATTTGGTTTGTACCAAAGTACAGATATGAGATTAACAAAAAAGGAAAAAAAGTCTGAAAGAATGTCCAAACAACTTTTGAGCAATTATACTTATGAATTTCAAGAGCAATAAATATTTTAATTTTTATTGATACTAAATCTATCTTACTTATATACAATTTTGCCTTACTGAAAAATCAGAAAATTTTCGAAAAAAATGAAAAAACTGAATTCTTTATAAACATTGAAAAAGGTCTGAATATTAAACTAAATTCTTAAATCTCATCTCTGAAAGTAACATTTTACAGTTTACATTTTAAACAACAACAGCAGTGACAATATTAATAATAATAATAATAATAATAATAAAAGTTACAGGAGTTTCAAGGTTTTACTTACAACATATTTTTAAGAAGTAGTGAGGGTGCAGAGTAAAAAAATTAATCTGAAGGGACTAAAAATTGATTTTTATACTTTATTTCATTGTTACTTCATAAAATGTTGCAAATAAGACTTGATTTTGCAAGCAATTTATTAACTTGGTGTCAAATATGCAACTTGACATAAAAAATTTACATATAATAGAGATTAAATAAATGACAGAATATAGCATAACATAAAATGATATACTAAAGAGTTGCCTGGGTCAAATGCTTTAATAAAGAATACCACATTGAATTTTACTATATAAATATTTATTGTTTTACTCATTGATGTAACTTTACCAAAAGTTATACTTTTTTTTCTTTTAAGAACAGCCCTAATAACTTTCTCAATTTACATGAAATTTATAAAATTTAATACATAGTCACTAACTGCCCCAAAGTAACATCACTTTAGGGAAAAAAAAACTAAAAAAAAACATATAAATCAATTTGGAAAATAAGAAAAAAATAAGCTAAACAAAAAAGTAAACATCTCAAAAAAAAAAAAAAAAAAAGTTATTGACAATTATGAAATTATGCGATACAAGCTTTGAAAAAATTAGACCGCAGAGATCAAAAGTATGCAGACTTTGAACTAGTAATTAAGAACATTTAAAGAATAAATAAACAAATAAAACAAAAATATGAATACCACTTATAATGCCAATAGTTTCTTCTCTTTTACAGCATGCCACTGACAAAAATTCAATGGTTTTCTCACAGGACCAGTTCAGAGTACTAGAAAATAAAAAGATAATAAAGTGATAAACAGCCAAAATCAATCAGTTTTTCTTGTAACATATTTTATTCATCACTTGGCTCTGCAAGCTTTAAAGACAGGCTTCTCAAAAACTTGGTATAATTCAGAATGCTTCTTCATAGACAGCATGATGAACTTTTATAGAACAACAAAACTGCAGGTCTTATCCCATTTTTAGGGAGAAATTCACGAAAGTGGAAACTGTATCTGATGGCTAATTCTCCCTCTATTTTGGACAATACAATAGTTATAAATTTTTCTCTGAGTATTTCACTTCTATAAATTAACCATTTGTATTGCCATAAATACAGCTTGTGAAGAGAAATTCTGAATTTTCAAATTTCTGACTAAGTTTTTATTCTGACATAGAAGAAATTCTGACATAGTTGAATTCTTTTAAAACCTGTTCAGAAATTGCATTATTTCTTGTAAAAAAAAATAATAATAATAACTTGATTGAAACATTTTGTTTCTACTCAGTGAGACACTTAATGAAACACAATTTTTGTGAGAAATCTACTACCCATCTGATTCAGTGCTTAAGATATACATTCTTCTAAAATGGGATGCTTTGCAATGCAAATAATAATAATAATATAAAATTCACACAGACATGTGTATAAGGAACATTTATAACATATGATATGAATATAAAATTAACTCCCAAATTTAAAAATACACTGAAACAGTAAATAATTAAAAATAAATACATACTTATATCTAAAGACATCCAAAGTAGTATTCACCCTTATCAAAGGTTCTTGAAAAATCACCCAGTCATCGCTGTTATTAACTCTCCTATATTTCAAGAAAATGAGTATTCAGTACATGAAAAACATTCTAAAAGTTTTGTTTTCTAAAGCAACCAATTTATATGAATATTCATTTATTATCAATTTATATATATTTAACTAATGACCACCCAAGGTAGGAGTCTTCAGTTAAAATTTACATTTAAACATTATCACAAGAACAAATAATTCGGTGGTAGATCGAGGGGTAATGGGATGAGTGGCTATAGGGCTTCACTCCCCCCCCCCCCATCTCAAATCCAGACAGCAATTATGACATAAAGTCGCTTGAGTCAGAGGTATGGGTCTAAATGGGGGCCCCCTTACATTTTGTTTCTTCACCGACTCTGACAATTGTCTTTCTGTATTTTCCACAGTATTTACCCGCTTGCCCATGATAATCAGGGAACAATCATATTACATTAAATTTTTCAGTAATATTTGACTTATTTATTAAGATATATTTTTCAGAAATTTGTATATGAATGCATTTAAAATTATTTCAGATTTTAAATGCAAAAATAATGTGTAACAGATAAACAGTGATAATTCGCAAGTAATAATATATTAAGATGCTAACATATCAAAAATATATACTTGTGCAATATATATGAGGAATATTTGAAATATACACCCAATATTGTGGATACATTTTAAATAAATTTAATTTAAATTCATTAAGATTGACAATATAATGGGTAAATATTAATTTGCTACAATTTACATTAGTATTTATTTCCAATTTAATGATAATATTGAATAATTAAGTATATGAACATGAAAAAATAAAAATACTATAAAATTAATTACTTGTCAATATTAGGAATACATTAGAAATATTACCAATGTTTACCTAATATTGTGGATACATTTTAAATACATTTGGGCTAAATATTAACTTGCTGCTATGAAAAAATACTGGTTTGGGTTTTCAATGTTTTACAATCCTGTGAGGTGCTATTTGAAAGTTTATTGGTAATGGAACTACTTCAGAACTACTTCCAAAATATAGGCAATATTGCAGATACATTTCATTTAAATTCAGTAGAAAAAGGATTAAAATTATTTTGAATTTTTAAGTAAATTTTACCAATATCATAAATTTATTTACCCTTAATGATACCCAGTAGAAGACCCAAACTCTGAAATCCATGCTGTCTGCTTTCTCAACAATGTCAATAAATAATGAAATCTGTTCTGCTACCTGCAAGTTCAGAAAACCACAGAATAATATTAAATACTTGAAAAATATAACATTAATGATATGGGCACCCATAAGGGGGGGGGCTCAAGGTAGGGAACTTGCTCCCCCCCTAGGAGAGGAGAGCAGGGGCAGGGACATACCCCAAAAAAAATTCTGGGAGGGTCCAAAAATTTCGGAGGGGGTCCAAACGATGAAAAAGGCAGAAATTTTCACAAAAAGACTTCACCATTATTGCTTTGTTAATAAAAACTGAAATTTCGGAGGTGTTACAGACCCCCACCCCCCTTCCTGGGTACGTCCTTGGCCAGAGGGTGACTGGTGGGGCTTCAGCCACCCTCGAAATAAGTAAACATAAGAAATGGAGAAAATTACATATTCGTGGGTAATTTTGAAAGTTCAGCTTGAAATTTTTAAGGTTTAGATACGTCCCTAAGCCAAACTCACCCCCCCCCACTTAAGTATGTTATTTCAATCTGCAAATATATGTTCTGATTAAATGAATTTAAAATGAAATATGCTAGATAAATTTTAAGTTTATGAACATTTCCTATGCAATATGTGAAATAACCTTTATTAAAAATGAAGTCTTAAAAAAATGCAACTCAAAGCATGGCTTTTTCCATAACATTACAGAAATAATTCAGCAATCAAAATTAATTGAATGTCAACAATATTATTTGAATTGTCTTAGACTGAACAAGTGTAAAGTAAGCTTTATTTAAGGGGAATAGATGAAGTGAATATTATCAAATACAATGAAGAACCGTTCTGATCATACCATCTTTAAAATAAAACAAACTACATTAAAATCGGCTCATCCATTTGGGATCTATTTTGCCACACACACATCCAACTTTTAGAAAAAAAACCCAGGCATTTAGTATCTTAGAATGAAAATTTATTAAACTAAATTCATATTCTGAAAAAATTTAAGGACCCCTTAAAATGGGGTGTCTAGGGCATGTGCCCTCCTTGCTCCTGTGATAATCATGGTCTTATTATCACAGGATTTTCAGTAGTATTTGACTTAATTATTAAAATATATTTTTCAGCAATTTGTACATAAATGCACCTAAAATTATTTATCAGATTTTAAATTTTGAAATAATGTACAGTAGATAAACAGTCTTAATTCACCATTACTGTGATATTAAGATGCTGACACATTAAAAATATTTGTTAGTACAATATGAGGGAAATTTATAATATACACACAATACTGTGTGGATACATTTTAAATATATTTAATTTAATTCATTAACATGGACAATATAATGGATAAATGTTGCTAATTTTTACCAATATTAGTTTTTATTTCCAATATAATAACAATGTGAAGGATTGAGTATATTAGCATTAGAAAAATAATAAAATGGTATAAAAATATTTTTAAAAATTACTTGTCAATATTAAGAATACATTATAAATATTTCGAATTTTTACTTAATATTGTGAACACATTGTAAAGATATTTGGGCTAACTACTAACTTGCTACTATTAAAAACTTTATCAGTAATGGAATTACTTCAGAAACATTTCCAGTATATAGCCAATATTGTGGATATATTTCATATGTTAATTAAATTCAATAGAAAAAAATTAGCATTATTTTGAATTGGTATCTAGGCTAAAAGGTTAGTTTTACCAATTTGAGAATTTTATTTACCAATATTGATACACAACAGAAGACATAAAATCTACCAAACCAAAATCTGCAAGGCTCTAAAATTAATACTGTATTACTAAATTTAATATTGTAACACTTACCTTTATTACCAGTAATATTAAACTTATCCGTTACTATACTATTGAATTATCCTTAAACAGTATACAAACTTTTCAATTCCAAAAATCTCGCATTTAACACCAAAAACAATAACTTATTTTTCGCGTTGAATCAGTTTACCATCACAAGTATCCCTTGTGTTTTTCGTACTACTAATGAAAGCTCACACATTCTGAATCACCTGCTACTTTCAGCTGGTTTCCCTGATTTAAAAGTGGACTTTCCTGGGGCCATCTGGGGTGTTCGATCGTAAATTATCCACTTTACCATATGAGAGAGAGGTTTGTGTATGTGTAAAAAGTGGAGAGGGAAATATTACACCACAACAACAGAGCGGTTATTTTGATCTAACAACGTATATATGTATATTCTAAGCGTGAATCTGTGCTAGAATGTGCAATAACATAAAATGATGCACATAGAAATATTGAAATTTAATCACAAAATATTTTTTTCCCACGTTTGTAATTTATTTCAATATAAATTGCATACAATATATAATTGATCATTATTTTCTGCTTTTGATTTAAAATTTTGTTTATACTATTTGCAACAGGCGCGTATCCTTCCTAAAATCTGACCCTTTACTTAGTTTAAAATTTGATACTGAGGCTACAGTTGAAACAGCTTGCTTACAATTTGATACACAGGTTAGCTCCACCCCCGAAATAAAATCCTGACTGCACCACCGATTTACAAACACGCATCAAAACATGCTCAAATATTATATACAGAAACAAAAAACGAATGCAAGATTTCAGCTATATAAGCATAAATAACATACTACGATCAAGTATAGAGGCGGATCCAAAGATCAATTTCTCGGAAGGGTATAAAATTAAAAGAAGCAGGCTTGTTTAAGTCTTAAAAACAAAATGTATAGTAAAGCAAAATGTTAACCCTAACCAAAGCAATGTCTGTCGGAAGATCTAGAGTCCTAATGGATCCGACACTGAATCAATGTATCTTATATGTTGTGAATTATCAAATTTTAAACTAACATTTTCAATAATTGAAAAGTTATAAGGTTTTACTTACTTGTGTTAGCCAAAAGTATTCCATTACTTGTATGCAGTTGGTACTTCGCAACTGCAGTCCAATTCCAATATGGCGTCGTTTGAGTGTTGAAGCAACGCACTCACTCCTGCTGAAGTGAACGCATCATGGGAAATGTGGTGACTCTCTCGCTAGAGTGAGCAGATAGCGCCTTCACCCTTACTCTAAGAGTGACATTGTCTCACTCTTGCAGTTAGGGTGACAGAATCCTATCGATGAAGAGTCATAATGCAGTTTTCTCACTCTTATCTCACTCTATCTGGGATCATTTGCCGGTGACTTTTTGTAAGAGTGACAATGTCACTCTAAATTTTTAAGAGAGCAAGGTTTATAGTCTAAAATTCGTATTCTACGCGTCAAACAATGAAAATTTGTATTTTGTTGCATTCAAAATCGGCTAACTAGAACGCGAGATGGGGAGTTTGGGTTGTTCCCATTGCTTGACATAGGCTTTTCACGAATTCTCTAGAAATATTAGCGCTAGAGCTTAGCTGACTTCACTTTTGGGGACTTACTTTTGGTGCCGAATGTAGCTTGGCAAAAGTCGCCAAGCTTGGCGACATTTCGCACACTTGGTGCAATTTTACTAATGAGGCCTGTATTGTTTGTTTTCCCGCATTAGTGTTATGCAATAGCTTACTTAGTATTACTCAATTACATTTCTACTCCGCAATCAAACTTCGCGATTGATCGGGATCTTGAGCTGGATCTTTTTGTCCGGAGCTGGATTTCTCTGACACGTTCGCTTAATGTCAGCATAAGGTATATAAGGAAGCAGAACAGGCCGGGACTTTAGTGAATGCTCGTAGCCAGTTCATTGCATTTTACTGTGAGAGGCACTGTGTTGTGCAACGCTTCATTGTTGATTCCTGAGGAACTGTTTATGATTTCCCTCGAGAATTTTCACTGAATTTTAACATGTGGAAGTATAACAAAACTCCGACCATCTCTATTAATGACCCAAAATCATTAATTTAATTGTATTTTGTTGTGTGTTAAATACAGCTTCTCTTACATTTCCAGACATAATGCAAAGAACTTCATAATATATTCAGACTCCCTCAGTGTACTGGAAAACCTAAAATCTGGCTCCCTCAATCATAGCTATATACACAAAGCTTTACATAAGTATGAAAAACTTGTAAATCGGGGGGTACAGGGTCCTCTTCTGTTGGGTACCCAGCCACATCCCAGGTAGCACACATACGTTGGGGCAACGTATGAATGCATACGTTGGGGCAACATTGAAATGACACGTTGGCTTACGGTTATCCAACGGTTGGCAACTGGTTATTTCTTACGTTGGGCCAACGTATGCTCTAACGTTTTGCCAACCGTTGGGCTAACGTATGAATGCATACGTTGGGCTAACGTATAAATACATACGTTGGGCTAACGTATAAATACATACGTTGGGCTAACGTATTAATGCATACGTTGGGCTAACGTATTAATGCATGCGTTGGGCTAACGTATTAATGCATACGTTATGTTAACGTATAAATGCATACCTTGGGTTAACGTGTAAATGTATACATCTGGACAGCGTAAAATCTGTATGTTGTCACTATTATCCAACTGTTGGAAATTGGTTATTTTTAACATTTAGCTTTCATAATTGTTAACCGTTACATTTATAAGTTAGTTTCATATTTTAGGCCAATGCAGAAACCTCGGATAATTATATTTGACAAATTGATGTGCTATTTCATAACATTTCTATAGATATATCAAAAACTGTCAAATTTGAAATTAAAGTTTTTAATTATTTTACTAACAGCAAATGCAGTGACGGATTCAGATAAGTTTTAAGGGACGGCAGATATGTAGAACGAAGCATATTATCAAATAGTCACATTTTTTCTTTCATCAAATATGGTTCCACTTCAACAGTGGGTTTCTGTGCGCTTAGGAGGAGGGCAAGCGGACACCCCACCCCCCTAAAAAGTAGTTTTGTCGACAAAATCGTCAGTTGCCAAAGGACTGTCAGCAAATTTCAGCTTTAATCACCAATCTGTAAAATGCTCAGTGTATAAATTACCAGTTCTGCCGACAGTTTATTATAAGTTATACTATATCATGAACATAGTCTTGTTACGATTTTCCTTTTAGTGATTTTTGTGCCAGTAAATAAGTCCCTTTTGCCCCTCATGCCAACTTCATTCCAGATCATGTAATGTAGTGTGTATTTAAGGCAAACAAGCACATTAAGTATCTGCCTGGGGTGGGGGGTGCCTCGGGCGAAGGACTTTTAGGAGATTTAATGCATATTCACGCTACATCTGGAGGAAACCGCCCAAGAGGCCAGATAATCGGTGTATATTTTTGAAAGAATATTGGTATATATCGTCAGAAAATTTTGTCTTTACACCCCACTCCCAACATTTTTGCTTAAAACCGGCTCTAGTCCCGTCACTAACAGAAATGTGTTATTTTCAAATAGTAAACGATCTGTCAAGTTACAAACATTATATTAATCTGTAGAAAACTAACCTATTTTGCACTATGAGGAAAATTAATATTGCAGGTGCAACTTATGAACTGTTTAAAAAAAAGGCAGGGGGAGAGATCGGAAGCAGGAAAATATTTAGAAGGTTCTTTCAGAAGCTATCCTTTACAGTTTTAGAGAACCATGACGGCAGGCAAACAAAATCATAAAAACTTTTCGAATTAATTAAAAGAAAAAATATATAACGTAAAGGAAAGAATGCTTATTTTTTGAAATATGATTCACATCCCTCCTTCTCCTTTGATAGTTACTTCTGTAAACTGTCCCTCAAAACCTCTGAAAATTTACTCAATTGAAACTTTTGTAAGGAGGCTTAATCTCTTTTTTTTTTTTTTTTAATTTTCATGTGGGGAAATCCAATAGGAGTATAGTCACTGAAGAATGTCACAGAAATCATTCTTTACTAAAATATTTATTTATTATTTTTTACATTTATTTCAATTTACGTAATTTTTTAGATTCTTAATTTTTAGTTTGCCCGAATAAATTTGGTATGGAATACAATGACATTTCGTAGTTCTATTTTTATTTTCAGTTAACTGTAGATATTGACTGCAAAGAAAAAAAAATATTGCATGCGTAATGCATATGCATTACGCATGCAAGTATCAACACACAGGTGCATCTATATTATCTGATTATGAGAAAGATATCAGTACAACAGAATGTATTAGTGATGCTGCTTACACGCTATAGCACATAAAATGAAAAAAGTCGTTGATGGTACACAAAAAAAGTTACGACGCGTCCCGCATAATTACCATTGCAGAAAATTTTGAAAAAAAAAAAAAAAAAAGAGAGAGAGAGAACTTTTTTACTAAAATACGCAGTAGAAGAGACTTGTCAAAGCAATAAAAATGTTTTTTCTTCCAGTACTCTCAAAGAGTATTTGATTGCATATAGATTATGTATTTTTCTCCATAAAATTTGAGTCCTGTAGCATATAACAGGTGTAGATACAAAAATCTCTTCTAAAATAATAAATAAATAACAAAATGAAGTTGGTAAATATAGGTATATATATGAACTGTAAAGTACTATAACACATTTGTAAAATATTAAAATAACTGAATTCTTAAAACTGTAAAATATTTTATACATACCTTTAACAACAAAACAATTTTGATGCACAAATTTAAATCCTTGTTGTTGATTAACCACTGTGAACCAACGAGATTTCAAAATTGAAGTAGTGTTAGTTTAATAACTACTTCTAAATCTGAAATCTCATTAGTCATTATAATCTTGCAAAATATAAGCACGGCTCAAGTTGATTTTTTTTCAGAATAATCTTATTAGGAGAAAACAATTGTGTCCAATTTTACCTTCTCGACTGTTGTACAACTATGAGCAAATAAAACTTTATTTTTAAGCTGTCTAGTATTGTTTAGTAATCCAAAACGCATCTTTTAATAATCACTGTGCAATTATTATATATTTATTACCATAGCTGCATAGTAAGTTGTTTGCTTACATACTTCGAAGATCGTTAGGCTTATGGACAATCGAACTATAATCAATGCATCAATATTAATAGTTATCGTGATTCAAGTTTCTACGAACCTATGCAACGATTAAAATTCACAGAAATATAGCTGAAAAGATAAATATTCGTTTCAGATTTCAACTATCAATCACTTTATAAAAGTGTATCAACACATCATAACAAGCAATGGCGGAAACGGAACGGCGAACGGACATGAATCTATCGCTTCCCGGTTTCCTGAATGTGTGTCTCTGCGCATGCGCAATGATACGGTTGCCCAACACAACATTCAGCCATCCGATGGCCAACGGTTGTTTTACCTACGGTTGCCCAACACAACATTCAGCCATCCCATGGCCAACGGTTGTTTACCAACGGTTGCCCAACACAACATTCAGCCATCCGATGGCCAACGGTTGTTTACCAACGGTTGCCCAACACAACATTCAGCCATCCGATGGCCAACGGTTGTTTACCAACGGTTGCCCAACACAACCTTTAGCCAACAGAATACCAACATTTCCATATGGACATCCAACGTTTGCCCAACGTAACAACCTTGTGCCAACCACGTGCCATCAATAACCCAACGTATGTGTGCTAGTTGGGATCGGGATCTGTGGAAACGAGAAAGCGGCACACTAGCCAAGGATGCGACCCTCCCGTACACTGGCAATCTATCCTACGGTGACCTAAAGTCTAGCATCTCCAGCATAGTAAAAGGCATATGGGTCAGTAAATGGGACAATGAAACTGGAAACAAACTTCGTTCTATCCGCCCAGCTCTCACACATTGGTCGTCTCATCCATATCGTAGACTAGATGTCATCTTAACACGCCTCCGAATTGGTCATACGCGTCTTACTCATAAGCACCTACTCCTGGGCGACCCTGCTCCGGAGTGTCCTCACTGTCATACTCACCTCACCATTCGTCATCTTTTGACCTCGTGCACTGCTTTTAATAGTTTTTACGAAACATTTTTTAACAGTTCTCATCCCAAACTTTCGAGAAAAACGATATTTTTGGCAAACAGATATTTGGCGATATTAAAGGCAAACAGATTTCCCAAAACGATATTTTGGGTGAAACCCCACATCGGAATCTGTTTGCCTTTCTTAGACGTACTAATATTTTTCATTCACTGTGAAGTGTCCAATTTTGTCTGACTGGTATCTGGATGGGAGCCCCCATCCAGATTAGAGATGAGTTCGGGCTCATTTTTTGAGGCCGGAGCCCGCGCAATATTATTAAAGTCAATGATTAATTTAATTAGTTTTTATCTTAAACAATATTTCATATGGTGTAAAACTTCAAAAATTAAAATGCTGCAAAATTTAATATCCTTTATATATTATTAATAACTTTCTTAAATATTAGTGAAATGCTGGTCATTTTTTACCTGCATATTTTATTAAAAAATTAGCAGTGAATTGACTTTACATATTTATGAACACTTAATGTTACGAGTTCTTTTTTCCTGGTTACTGTTTCAAATTTAAATCAGTAATAGTAAGGTTAATGTAATGTGTCATAAGATTTAAGAAAAATTGAAAAGCAAGAAAATTCAAAAAACATCTAACATCTGAGTGTTTTCTCTTACATTAAAACTAATTTCATTGTGATATTACTTTTTTGTGTGATTGCGGAACGCTACGTTAGGGCTACCTGCCAAGGATGAGGGTGCCTTGGTAGGAGGACTTTCTAAGGGTTTCTAACGCTTATTCGCATGATATTAGTATGTAACAACTTGAATCAATTTAGTACTATGGTACTAAACTATATCTTTGATTTATGATATAAAAAATATGTATTTGTTTACCGATTGGTGAATACTTAAATTTGTTTACTATTTGGTTGCTGAATAGGCAGTATACCGAATACCAACCGAGTATTCGGTGCATCCCTAATGACAACAAAAGGTAAATAAGTATGAAAAGTTGCTTTGACATAGAATCAGAACGCAAATTTTATTTAACATTATAGAATTTTGCTTGAACACTATAGACTTTTTAGACATCATTTCAGGACAAAAGATAGAAGCCATTGATGAAAATTGTAAAAATCTAATAAAGTTGATGAGGAATGTAGAAACAACGAACAAGAAGTACTATGACAAGATAAATAAAGTATGTACCTAAATACCCACCTAAAGACTATTGTCGTGTTTGCTAAAAATGTATAGTAAAAATCAGTGTTGGCATGCATTTTCCAAAGGTGTTAACCTTCCTGGCAAAAACAGATGCTTTATTTACCATGATGCAATTAAAATAGTTTAATTTTTAATAATTTCAACTCTAATAATATATAACTTTATTTATGTATTTTTACATTAGAATATTCAATGCATCCTTGAATATTCGAAGATGAATTGAAGATCTTAAGGCAATATGAGTACTCAGAATCTCTTTTAGTCAAGCGCTTCTTTATTCAACACGACGAAAGTGTGAAAGAATAAATAACAATGAAATAACTGATTCACTTTCTTTTAAACGCAAACTGTCATAGTTATAAAAAAAATAAACCTTATGATTCAATTAATTCATTCGAATTTACCTATAATTATACTATTAGGAATGGATGCAAGACGATTTTTTGTGAGGTGAGACAGAGATTTACAACTTTTTTGCGAGACGAGACAAACATTTTTAATATTACAATTTATGAATTTTGCGAGACAAAACAAAGCTGTTGGGCTGCTTTGTGTCGTCTCGTGTCTATCTCTGCAAATTATATTTAAATCTTCAGCCTATATGATGAGAATGGGAAAAATGTTGAGAAACATTAACTAAAAGGTTAATTTGGCTATATCTGCAACATTAAATAATTAAAATCATTTCACCAATATATTTAATTGCATGCATAAAAGTAAAATTGTTTGGGGGTATTTATTGCCGTGCTTTTCATAGAATAAATGTTTGAAAAAAAAATAACATTTTTTTTTTCTTTTTTCAAACTGAGTTAGAAATGTTTAGACATTTATTAAATATTAGTACATAAAGCTCGTTGGGCGACGGGCGCTAATTGAAAAAAGAAAAAATTACGGAGTAATGGCTGTAAAAGATTTCATTTGGACTTGACAAACCGGAATTATGACGGTGTCCGCTGATTATCTATGTATTAGATAGTTTCTTAAGCAACAATAATTCTATGCATTGTTGGCATAATGTACCTTAATAAGTAACAAACTTAAATAAGTTTAGTAATTTTTTGTAGTAAATGTATTGAAAAAAATTTCATCATTTAATCTAACCGAAGCTCAAAAATTTTCCGATTACTTTTGTGTATAAAATAAAGTCTGGAGTATTACCCCTGAGGATCAAAACTGTTGGACTATCGCTATTCTGTTTTTGTTTTAAATTGTATTTTAAATTAATAATTGCAAAAATTCGAAAATTTCCGACTACTTTTAATCCTGTTTTGCTTTCACAGTGAAAATAATGAAAAAAAAAACTTACTGATTTTTGCTTGGGGGGGGGGGGGCTAGACATTCCTTAAGCCCTCCCTCAGCAGTTACGTCCCTGGTGGCGACTGTAAAAAAATATTGGAGGATAAGGTGGCCAATTTTTAGATGGAAATTCTACCTTTAGAGAGATTACACTAAATTTTAGAAGCATAGGTTTCAAATGATATTTTTAATCTTTTTTCTTTCAAATTGAAAATTGTATGTCTTTCTTCTTAATTTTGAAATTATTATATGCCATATTCATAACACTGCTTTATTGTATATTTTCTTTGAGTCAAACAAACATTTATTTAAAAACTAGCCCCCCCAAACAAATTTCTGTATCCATCAAAGCAAGCCTCAGTACAAGCAGTAAGATATGTTATGCTGTGTCTTTCTCCTGTACATAAAGCTATAAAATGCTGAAAAAAGGAACATACTTAAAGTAGCGTAAAAGTCTGCTCAAAAGACAGTTTAATAACATTAAATTATATACAAAGTATTCTCCGTATGAAAGCAAAGGGCTATATATTAACAATCAGGGATTTGATAAGCCCTTTGATAGGCCAAAAATGATTTACATTCGATTGGCATAAAAGGAATCTTTTGTGGACTTGTCTGGGTGAAACTTTTTAACACCCTCATATCTAAAATTAATGCCATTCGTAATTTTAGGATGAAATGATCGCTGCACTTAGACCCTTTCGTAAAATATTGCAGAGGCTGAAGCCCCTCAATTCCCATTGAGTCTGCGCCTACGCTCAGACATCAAATCTTATTGATATAAATCATTCAGTCAGGACCTTACTTGACCCGGTTATCAGCAAGTGGTCTGAGCTAAATAATTACAGCTTTGAATTGTAAAAGATCTTACAACCAAGTAGGTAATGAACTCCTAACTGTGTTACGAATTTTGCTGTTACTATCTGACCAACAACACTTTGCCAGATAACAGAACACATGGTACAGATTTCAGAAATGACTTGATTTTAATTTTGACCAAAACTTGATTATCAACATTTATTTTTTACTGACTCGTACAAAGAATTTTTTTTTCGTCATGCTTATGACAGCCATCTACAGAAGATTGTTACCCATACACCATCATTAGTTTAAAAATTTCAACAAAGTTTAATTAAATTTAACCAATTAAACCTCTATTAGCCTGTCTAACATTTACATAAGTTTGTTTCTCTTTTTATGTAAGAATCGTAATTTTTGAAATTGTACAATAACTACATCAGAGACCCTGAAAAATAATGATATTCATAATAAACCTACCTTCCTGGGTCAAGTTTTAAAAAGTAGTGTGTTCAAACTTGACAAATTTATTTACCTTAGTAAAATTTTGTTTCTAAAGTGACAGTGATCAGACCCCCCCACCCCCTCAAAAAAATGGTATGTCAATTTCTATACGTTGTTGAAACAGAATATAAAAATAATCATATAAGCATTTTTATAGTTAGTAATAAAAAGTATTAAAATGTTTTTTTTTAATGAATACTTTTGGAAGACTGATTAATGATGATTATGGATAACACCGACAGGAAGGTTACAGAGTATATAGTGTATGGATAACTTTAATACATCTTGCAATATATAGAAAAATATATGGAAATGTGAAATAAATGTATCTTAGTATGTAATTTAAATTTTACAGACTTATGAGAATCTCAGTGACATCCAAAACAAACTAGATATTTTTAGTGATGAAACAGATAAAGGAATGCAAGAAAATATGAAGATTTTCAGAAGTTATGAAACGATGAATAAGAAACAGTTAAATCAAATACATAAGATGTGCAGGTAACTTGCATACTGACAGCATTCATTTAATCAATTTATTACTAAAGAAACATTCAATAATTCTATTAGTTTTTGAAGCAGAGCATTAACAATCATTTAATTAGTTCATAATAGAAAGTAATTTTATTGGATAAGATTTGGAGGGTGGGGGATAGGAATGAATTAAAATCTACCACACATGCGAGAAGTAAAACCTTTCAAAATATATGTGTGAATATATTGATTCTGAAAAACAGCGCAATATATAAATTTCTGGGTCGGTTGCTTTGAATGAGTTCTTTTGCAAGAGTACTAGTCATTCTGAAAGCAAGGTTACGTGTTATAAGGGCACTCTGTTGTATTTAAAGCTGACAAAACAGTGACTTAGTCAAAAATTTTGCCCTGTCAACTGCTCTGTTTCTGAAAGTTAATTTGTAGTTTCAGTTAAAATAGGTTTAAGTTATTCTTGATGCATATAAAATAGATGCAAGCTTAAAGCTTCAAATGAATATAGGGCCAGGATTTGTTGTTTGCTGTGAATTTTCACTGAAAAACTACCACTGATATTATTAAATTTCATCTGCGAGGTCAATTATTATGGTACATTTTATACACCAGTGCATGTAGTTAAAGGCCAAAAACGAAAAGAAAAACAATAATTTCAAACTTAATACCGAGCTTTAAATGGTAAGGTAAATCTACCCCTAGTAGCAATGACTGCTTGTTTTCTGCTCGGTCGTTCATCGACTCATCGTTAACTCATCGACTCGTCGAATTCAGTCATCGGCAAGTGCACTTTTGTTTATCTGCAATAGATGAATTTTTATTCATGCATAGAAGTGATCTAGACGAGCAGTTTCGCCGATGGGAAACCGAAAAACAATATCTTATCCGAAACTGCAGTTCTATAGTCATCGGGCCTCGCAGGTGTCCCCAGTGGTTTACACTTTACCCAAATTCCTATAAATATTTGCGTAATTTAGATGTGCCTTTGCATAATCTAAGGGAAATTTTGAAAAATTCTTGAATTAATCGCATAATTTACTTCAAATTTCTTGTATTGGGGTTGGGAGGGGGCAGGGGTGGTATCCCCCCCCCTTGCTCCCTCCCAAAAAATTTAAATTTGAAAAGAAATATTTACAAAAAAATGTAAGTGTTTATTATATAAAAATGGTTTGTAATATTTAAATAATTTTTTTTTTTAATGCGTTTAAAAAAAAGAAAAGAAAATGTATTTGAGCGTCAGCTGCATTATAAGAAAAACGGAAACTTCATTACAATGAGCAACTCTTTTGAAACCTCTTTAATGTAAACAGCAAGAAGAGAAATCAGTTAATTTTTAAAAGTTATCCAAGAAATATGAAAGTTAAAATCACACTAAAATTCCTATACAATTGGCAATATTGTTTCTTAATTATTAATTACGAATGTTGTTGCTACTTACATACATTGGGAAAAAGTGAAATTAATTTCTTACCAATCGAATATTTTGACTATTATTAATAACAGCTGAGCAACACTTTGTCAAAATTTCACTCTAAGTCCCAATCTGAGACTAAAATAACCGCTACTTCACACTTTACCTTATACATGACAAGATTCGATGGTCTAGGGGTAGCGCGCTTATCTCGTAATCAGTAGGCTCAGGTTCGGGCCTGGGGTAGGAAGATCTTTTTTTTTTTTTTTTTTTTTCAGAAAAACGAAGATTTAGCATACAAAAGACGAAAACATACTAAACCGTACGGACATTTTTTGAAAATTTTGCTGCCAGTCGTTTATTTTTTATTAACAAATATATTTTAAACAGTTTATCGGTTTCTTTTCGTTATTTCATCGGAGTCATCGGGAAACGATGATCGGCTTTATGGACCCCCGAGCGGACATTTTGTACCAGTTGCCGATGAAATTTCCCCTTTTTTGGATGAAAAGCCGTGATCGGCCATTGCTCCTTCCCCTCGGATTTAACTCACCCGCCTCTCATCGACCGATGGGTTATTGCTACTAGGGACGTCACTTTGTGCTACGAGTTTAAACATGCATTAGAAATTCATTAAGATTAATAGATTCTGCTTGAAATCCATCAGTCAGAATGCATTTTTAATTTTGTCAGATAACAAAATGTTCATTCAGACCTTTATTTTAACATATGGTCCTTACATCACAGTGCCAACCTTTTTATGAGTAAACGTAGTCGCTCAAATTCACACATCCAGACTACAGAGCGTTTTCTCTAAGTATGGTAGTCTGGATTGCTACGGTTGCTTTTACTGGGTGTTCCAAAAAGGACCGATGATTTGAAACCAATTAAGGAAAAACGGAAAGCGATAGAAATGTATGGTTTGCTGCATTCTGCTTTGATAACCAGGAAATTTATTATTACCAATTTCCCAAATTATTTACAAAGTTCATAAACAGATGGACTGCTGACTAGGGAAGACTATAAAACAATGTTTTCAAAATAACCACCAATTGGAGCAACATAACACAGTCTGAGGATAAATTTGCAAACGCCCGTGCAAACATTTCAGTTGGAATGCTCTGACAAGCAACAGAGATGTATTGTTCCAGTTCATTTACAGTTTGTGGATTGTGACGATACACCTGGCCTTTCAAGTACCCCCCCCCCCCCCACAAAAAAAAAATCGCATGGCGTCAAATCTGGTGAATAGGGAGAACAATTCACGCCACTTTGCGAATGCTTTTCGTAGTCACGGGCAATGTACTGTTTGCCGGACCTTTTCTGACATTGAATTTCCTTTAAAAACTGCGCCTCGTTTCAACAAAACTGTGGTCCAGGGGTGGAACACCACAATGATAAAAATGCACTGCTCCAACGAATAAACCATTTTCGAAGCATACTTTAGGATGTAAAAATAATACCCATCTGAAAGGACGTAATGCGTGCAGAATAGCAGTGCCATCTATTGACGAGCTTTGTAACTAATTTTGAAAATTGGTGAGAATAAATTTCCCGATTCACTAAGCAGATGCAGCAAATACACATTTCTCATGGGCGCCCATAGGAATTTTTCTAGGGGGGGGGGGGGTTAACTCCAAAAAATTTTTAGAGGGGGCAAATTTCAAACTTTTAAGAAATTTAGTTCTGGTTTTGCCCTTTGTATACATCATGAGACATTAACCTAAAACTCTAGGGGGGGGGGGGGGGGGGCAAGTGACTTGCCCCCCCCCCCCTTATTGGCGCCCCTGACATTTCTATTGCCTTCCGTTTTTCTTTGATTTTTCAAATCGTTGGTCATTTTTGCGACACCTGATATTTGAATCTGAAATATCCGATTAATGTCCAGTTTCTAATCACAAGGGTAAAACAAAAGTACAACTAGTATTGCAGACGACATTGGTGCACATGATTTTCCATAGCAACAGCTGTCATTCTCCTTATTGGGATGTCATGTTTTTATAATGTTTTATACTGCAAATCCCATTTACACCTTTTTTTTTAAACTATAAAGTAAAACAATTGTCTACATCTTGTGGTTTCTGAGATATTAATGCTTTAGCTTAAATCTAAAAAGTAGTAAGATGTAGAAATAAGAAATTTTGAAAGTGAGAAGTTCTCTGCAAACTGTCAAGCTTTTCAATATTTTGATCATGAATGACACTGACATAGATATCTGTGTCATGATATTGCTATGATCTCGGGTTAGTGCTCATGACCCAAACTTCATGTCAAGAGTCAAATAATTTTGCTTTAATCTAGATTCCACATCACTTGAATTAATTTGAATTACGCATGCTAGTAATATAATAAAATAAGCACACAGCTAGTAATATAATAAAATAAGCAGTTGGCTACAGGATATAAGCTTTCAGTTCTTGGCATGTTAGTAAAATCTGTTAGAAACGTGCGAAACTAAATGAAAGATCTACCTATAGTCGTGAAAAAAATTAATGCTAATTTTAATGCATGTAATGAATTTGTCAATTCATATACACAATTGAGTCAGATTATTACGACCAATTGCCTAATATCTGGAATAGCCATCTCGCTACCAAAACAGCAGTTCAATGGTCAGGCGAGGGACTCAATGCATGCTTGGAAGGTGTCATCAGGAATCGTGACTATGACAACAGGGAGCATCACTTAACTCGGAATATTTTGAGGTGAAGAGTCTTTCTTTCTGATGTGTTGATCAACATGTTCACAGACTTTCAAAGGGATTAGATCTGGGAAACCTGGGGGAAGGATAGTAACAGAACTCTTCCTCATGCTCTTCGAACTATGCATGGCAATTTCAGAAACAAGGCATGTGGTATTATCCTGTTGAAAAATGCTATCATTTACAGGATTACAGGATACACAGTCGCCATGTAGGGTTGTGCCTTATTGGCAACGACGGATGAGCTATTGAAGGTACCACGAGAATAACAGACTTAGAACATGCCAAGGAAACATATCCCAGATCATCATATTGTTGGCACCCAACAATGATTTTTAGAAGTTGTTTTCGGATGTCCTTTGGTGAATATGCCAGTTCGACCTGACACAATAGAAATGAGACTCATCTGAAAAAGCAACCTTTTCCCACTGTTCTAGGGCTCAATGTTTGTACTGTAACGAAATTGTATTATGCTTCTTGCGATGCACGGTGAACATGGGTGCTGAAATCGGATGTTACTGCAAAGGCTAACATGCAATAAAGTGCAATGCATAGTTGTTCTGGATAGCTTTCTGGTAACAAACATACTTTGCTAACTCATTTGGGCCATCGATATATAGACAGTAGCATGTCAATCACTCTTAATCAAGCTTAACCACTCTTAACTGTTAAGAAAAAAATTCCTCTCCTTCATTTAGAAAAAGTTACACTTTTTAATTTTTATTTTTTAATTACCCCTGAACAAGCACATTCCCAATAAGTAAAATGTGCCTCATACACTCACTCACGAGGCGATATACCAAATTTGAGCCTTTCATCATACAACGTCACAGAGATATTGTAAATAAAGATGATCGGGGACTATACATGATTTTGGATGTAAACATTTATTGCGAGAGTGATAAAAAAATTTCTTTCGTAATTTCTGTACAACCCCTGAAATGAGATCATTTGATGTGATTTTTTCCCTTCGAGAGCCATGGAAAAGTGTTTTGAGTCAGTGTTATATTTATCTCCATATCTCTGACACTTATAATTCTCAATTGTATGTCACTTCATGAGTGTAGGGGGCCCATTTTATTAATTGGGAATTGTTTTGTATGGGAGTCGTACACAAATTTTAAAAATGCAACTTTTTGAAAATTAACAAGAGGAATGTTTTCTCAATGGAGTCCCATTTCAGAGATTATTTTACCCATTACCACCTTTTTGGCACACCTTGTATACTTAATTTATCTGTATACATTTTGAATAGCACTTGCTTTACACTTACATGTAAATATTTTCTTTTAAGTCAAACAGACAGCACTGTAGAAAGTGTGCATGTATCTCTAGAGTCTTCCTTCAAAGATATTAAAAATACATTTGATCAAAAACTTACCAGCCTGAAAAGTTATATGAATACCTTAGTTATACAGTCAGTAAGTATTTTCATTCAAATGTTAGTTTTTAGTAGTTTATATATTTTTGATAATAAATATTTAAATTGATAACTTATAACTACTTTTTTATAGGCTTCCTCACTTGATATTTCTGAAAGAAAGTCTTCAATACATGGAGAAGCACAAATTCCTAATGGAAGAATACGTAATGAACAAGAAGATATTAATGAAAATATTAACTTTAAAAAACCAGTTTGGGCATCAAGTTCCGATTTAAATTCTAATTATCTAAGCAATGCAATGAGGTCTAAAAATTCCAAAACAGACTCAAATAAACATTTAATGCATACTCCTTTAGCTTGTTACATAGGTAACATGAACAGTAATAAAGTGCATATGAATGCAAATAAAACAAAAACAAAATTTCCTACAATTTTTTCAGAATTTGATAAGATGAGCAACAGAAATTTAAAAGTTAAAAGAAAAATATCATCGCCTCCGTCAAATACTGACAGCCCAATTTATAAAAAGCCAATGCAAAAATCTAGAAATTCATATTGCACTCCACTAGCAAAAAAAATTACACAAAATAATACCAATAAATTTAAAACTTATATCCAAAGAAAACAACCCAGTTTCTTTACATCAAGTTTTGATAGCAGTATGAACCATACAGATTCACCTGTCATAACTGTTTATCAAGCAAATACGTTAGCTAAAGGTAGTGTTTTTCAAAGGCAGATTATGAAATATAGTTGAATAAATAAAATTAGCTGTTTTAAAGACCTAGGTTTTTTTTTTTTAAATATATATGAATGCATACACATACAGGTATTATAGCAGACTGCTTATTGATGGTATTATTTTAAAAAATGTTTTTATCATCTATTATGTTTATGTGTCATAAATATCATTAGCAATCTAAATTACTTTTTATTTCTATAAAAGGAAAAATTATTAGATATTGAAGTACATCAAAAATGTAAAATAAATTACCTAGCACTGATTTCTCAGAGCACTTATAGTGACAATCATTTTTCTAAAGACAGTATATAAGGTGGATATAAATAAACTTCCCCTATAACATGGTTCTACAGCCAAAATGGGTAAACAAATTTTTAAAAAATTTGGCTATACACAAAATGCGCTCAAGGAATTTTTCAGGGAAAAGGAGCTTTCAAAAAATGTCCACTAGGGGGCATTTTGCATGAGAAAACAGCAAATTTATCAAAGGAAATAGCTGATTCGAAATATACAAACAATTTCAGTATTTATTCAATAGTCTTTAAGCATTTACTAACTAATTTCTGTAATTTTTTTGAGCTGGTTTCACCATGCAAAGTGCCATTTATTGAACATAGTTTTAACTAAACTATTAAAAAAACTTCTTGGAGCGTATCTCGTGTACAGTCCGTATTGTCAAATTTGGTGGCAATCTGCTCACCCATTTTAGGTGCAAAATGCTGTTCAAATGCAGAATATGTTTAATTATGTTTCATAACTATGATGTGTCACATTAATGTTTCACAACTGAGCCATTAATCAATGATTAGTGGACAGTTGTGAAACATTTTAAATAAATTACACTTACAAAATAGCTTACTGATTAAACTTTTAAAGATACATTGAAAGTCTTGGTATTATTTCCTAATTGCTAATACTAAATAAAAAATAAAGAAAGGAGAGAGCTCACTAAACATGTGATAGGTGCAATGAAGGTGTAAGTGCAGTTTAAGTTTAAATATACATTTTTTTCAAGATGACAAAACAATTATTAATTCAAAATAAATGTTTTAATTTAGCTATTTAAATATCTGTTATTGTATATCAAGTGTATTTTTCTCTTCTTCTAAATTATAAATTGATGTATACATAAGTAATAAATATACTTTCCACTCGAACTTTTGGTCTATATCACATGGAGCCTGGTTTTTTTAGTTTATATAAAACTCAATTATAAGAAATCAATTATTCAAATATTGAAATAATCTAATTTATAAAAATCCAGTTCGTAACGCTGCTGGGATTGACTCATCGCTCCCGATGCATCTGGCAGCCATGTTGAAATTTTGATAAAAACAATATTTTTATCTCTAATTAAAAGGAAAAACATTTTTTACAGTTCGAAAGATCTCTAAAAAATTAACCTTTTTCAAAGTTGCAGGTAATTTCAACTCTAAATATTTAGCGAGATATCACGCCTTGTAAACACAAGCGAAAGTAAGTAAACACAAAGTAAAAATAAACACAAGCGAAGATCTATGAGAGAAAAACGAGATCGACGAGTGGTGGCGACATCTATAAATTATATTGTTAACTCTGTCGCGTAGAGGCACGTGTGACATCATTCTTCGTACATTATATGCACTGCAATGCAACTGCAGAGATCTTAATCCTTAAATTCATGAATTTTAAAGACGTTTGCTTGACAGCCACAAGTGTAAGCTAAATTTCCTATGTCAGCTTTTGAAATAACTCATTAATTTTTCCAAAAACACAGTTTGAAGGAAATATATGAAATTTTTATTATTCTTGATATGAATAATTTATTGTTGAAAACTGTATTTTATATGTGAAATTTGTGTAAGAAATTTGGCTTTTACTCTAATCCGACAGTGACAAATACATTGCAGATATGCATTTAAGGGTTAAGACAAATTTAGCTAAAGTATTGAAACAGAGTTTGTGCCCTCTAAATTTCTGGGTGCTTTTTTCTAACACTTTATTTACAATTTTATGCTGTTTACTTGAAAATAATGGCTGGTGCTTTTTATGGAATATTGAAAATAAATCGTAACATTAATACATTTTTTTAAGAATTATGCTATTTATATTCGTTAAATGAAACAGAGAGTGGCAGATTCTACTATGATATCAGATAATTTTCTGGTCAGGCTTTTTTACAAAGCTTTAATTTGTTTTAAATTATGTTCAGTACAGGGTTGTAATTCATGCTTTTTAGAAGTTTTTACAGGAGATATAAACTTTTTTATTGTTGCAGAAAACACTTTAGTTTTCAGGTTCATAGCTTGAAAGTCAAGTACATATAAAATGTTTTAGTACTGAGTCCAGTTGACAGGATGAAACACACATTTTATTGGTTCCAGAAATTTGGCAAAAAAATCTTCAATACACAGTTCACATAAATTAATAAGCAATAGCACGTTTTATGACAGCCAGCTGATCACAGACACTTTATTAGATGATGTATTTTGCATAAAATAAAATCTTTTCTCAGTCTAAGAGCTCAGTGGAAGTTCTTGAGAAGATCTCACATCTGCTTCTCAGCACACAACAATGAAGAATTCACAAACAGCCTTCAGAAATAGGCTTCTCGAATCAAGTAAAAGATCGCTATAAAATCGTATGGAGTACAGAGCCTTACGGCTCTCAAATGAACTCTACGACCATTCATTCAAAACTGAATTGAACTGCTGGGACATGATCTGCCCTTCCTTTTATTGTCTCTGTAAACTTTCCTTCAAATTCATGAGATTCCATTTCTAGAAAAATCCCAATCAATTGAGAACCTTGATCCCGAAATACTGATGCTATTACGTAATACTTAATTTAGGAATGCAAGCATTACAGACCCCATAAATAAAATCGCCCCAAATGTCTGCAAGCTTGGTGACTTTTTGGTGCAATATCAACAAACTTGGTGTCAAAAATAAGTTCTCAAAACACAAGCCACCTATGCGATATCTCCAATATTTGGCGATAGACTGCCAAATACTGTTAAATAATGGAGAAATCCACAATTCCCTACCTATAGTTAGATGGTTTACTTGTTGTTGTGGGATTAAGGCCAATTATCTATATGAAGGATCCAGGTCTATGGGTGGGCTGTTCTCCGTAGGGAGATTTCCTAAGGGGTCCTAACCTGTATTTATGCTAAGTTTCGGAGGAAACCACGGAAAACTCCAAATGGTTAGGTCCGCAGACGTGATCTGGTTTTGAATCAGGCACTTTCTGTCTCCAGTTAGCCGGTTTACATGCAAAATAATACAAACTTTAATTACATTTGACGCGTAGAAAATTAATTTTAGACAGAATTTAATGCTTGAAGGGCAGATCATTTAAAAAATTCATATCATTGTCCCCTTCTCAAGGCCTGCATGTCCCGGGCAGTACAATTCCTAGTTAGGAGGGCTCACAAACATTTACAATACACATTTAATAATAGATCTTAATGCATAGTTTGAGCAAATAAACAATAAGCCTCTTTGATTTTCTTTTTTTGGGAATTCCAGTGACAAAAAGTGAGAAGTTTTGGCATGAAATTGGAAAATTTTGCATATTTGTAGCAGGATGGATATTGGCGCAGATTTGATATCACAATAACAGTGAATCACATAATCTATCGGTAATAAATAGACATTGAAACTACTTCAATGTCTAATTTTTTCCTTGATATTTTCCGATTGACAATATTCCCTGATCTGTCACCACCCTGTTATGACGATGCAGATATTACTTTAAATTGCATTAAAACATATACATAAAAAATATTAACCCGTAGCGTAGCCAGGATTTCATTTCTGGAAAAAGGGGGTACTAAATATAAGTTTCAATTGTAAACTAAATAAAGCATCCCATTTCAAAGGGGGGGAGAGGGGAGGGCAGCAGTCACCCTCTGGATATACCCCTGTTATTAACCATTGAAATATACAACAGGATAAGGCAATGATAATTCATTCATCCACAAACAAGTTTTTCATGAAACGTGATATTAATAATAAATCGAAAACATAAAAGCATGCTTTTAAATGAAACACGTAGAATAGAATGTAGTGCTAATTCTTTGCAATTGCAAAAGTGTGCCAATGCCGAAAACAAAAAAAATGTGTGCTATTTCGAAAAAAAAAGTAAGAAAATCTGAAACACTTTCAGATTTTAAAAATGTACTAAAGTGCTATATATTAAAAGCAACGCATAATTTATGCGTTGTCCCTACTTTTCTTTCTTATTCCATTAAGTTGGAAAGCGTATCATTATTCATGAGTGTGCCATATTTTTCTTTCTTGTTTCATAAAACCCATCTTTAGAATCAAAATCTATCTTAAAATCGGCTACTAAATCTATTTTACAATCTTTGAAAAGTATATTCCAGCTATACTTCACTGTTTTAAATATTGTTAGAATTTGTATCATAATCCATGAGTAACCGTGTTCGTCTTTCTTAAGTTGATTCCTACTTTAACGCCCCGACTCTCGCCAAGGTGGTGATAACTAAACATACCATGATGATTTTTTGTATTTATGTAGCAAACGTAATTTAGAATTAAAATGGTGATTTGGAACAATATGTAAGTACAGCATTCCGTTATTTATTTATTTATTCTGGGTTGCCAATCAATGCAGTTTTAAGATTAAGGATCTTCAAATTCCTTAACTGGTACATTTATGGCTAATTTATTCACTTTAGTTTTCTTCTAGTTCTTTTGGGAGCATTGAAACTTGTGCTCTATAGAGACCCATAACTACAAAGCTCACCAAAGTGTGGCAATTTTGTAGGTTGGAGAGAGAGGGGACAGGAATCGACTCTTTCTTGTTCCATGAAACACATCTTTGGAATCAAAATCTATCTTAAAATTGCCTACTGAAACTATTTTACAACCTGTGCCAGGCAAATTCCAACTATACTTCACCATTTTAAATACTGTTGGGCATCATAATGCATGAGTGAGCCATGTTTGTCTTTCTTGTTCCATAAAGTACATCTTTGGAACCGAAATCTATCTTAAAATCACCTACAAAAACTCTTTTGGAACCTTTGCCAAGCATAATCCAACTATCCTCTACCATTTTAAATACTATTTGGAAAGTGTATCATAATCTTGGAGTGTACCATGTTTTCCTTCCTTGGAACATAAAACAGTTCTTCAGAATTGATATCTGTATTAAAATTGCCTACCAAAACTACTTTACAATTTTCGGCATAGTCAAACTATACTTCACTTTTATAAATACCATTTGGAAAGTGTACCATAATCTATGAGTGTTTTTTTCTGTTCCATAAAACACTTCTTCGGAATTGAAATTTATATTAAAATCACCTAGCAAAATTGTTTTACTATCTTCGCCAGGCATTTTCTAACTATACTCCTAATATATTGATAATAAATTGTCGTGTTTTGGCACCAAATTTAGCGATCAATTAGCAAAAACTGCAAACCTTGTGTGACTTTCAACATTTTATTAATGCCTTCCCCCTCCACGTTATCTGGCAAACACACTTGTAAAGATCTTCACCGTGACAGTTCATATCTACAAAATCTGTCTACAGAATCATGTAGACAAAAATGTGTAGACAAAATTCTGGAATTGAGCAAAATAGCACCCTAGTGCTTAAAAAAAAAAAAAAAAAAAAAATAGAAGGTAGAAAAGTGTGGAGAAGGTTTGCACAGATTACATAAGGAGTCTGCATCGGAGGATTGTTTAAATTTGAATGCTGTGCCATAGTACTTAATGCTTTTTGATTTTCTTAAAGCAATGACTTAAGGAGTTTCTAAGGCATATATTTTGCTTTTCTAAGTAGTTTTAAGGACCTTGAAACTTTTTCATCTCTAAGTTTTCTAAGGAGGCATGCACTTTCTGTAACAATTACTTCGAAAACTCAAAATTTTCCAACTTATAATCATTTTATACTTACACAATAAAAATAATGCTCAAAGATAAAAAATTTCTGACTGATATTTGCTCAAAGGGTGCGGCCTATTTTCAATGGCACTCAGCATTTACAACCCTGATCCCACCATTCAGCGTCTATTCTAATTTTTTGCCTTAAAAATTAATTTCAGCTTAAATTTACAAACTTTTTTTGGTAAAGAATCATTGTATAATATGAATTAATCACCATGATTTTAATTTTCCCCTCAATAAATGTAAAAAGTATTAAGCAAATATTAAAATGTGTTTATTTTGAAGTAATGAGTTAAATTAGAATCGATTGGCTTTAAATATTGATTTTTTTAATAAGTCCAGTTATTTATTTTCAATTGGCTTATAAGGACATCTTAAAGCATGATGTAGGAAACTTGAAATTTATTAATGCCTTATGAGTATTAGATATAATTCACAACTGTGTTTAACTTTATTGCTGCAACAAATGAGCTCTTTGGAAGAAATTCAATTAAGAGCCATATGACAAATTTACATCGGTTAGTTAAAATTTATGTTAAAAAATTTAGCAAATTAGAAAAAGAAATTTTAAAAAAATAGCAATCTTTTGCTTCACTTTTATGATATATTGTCTTTTTGAAATATTATGCATACAAAACTGTGCATGTCATGTAATAACAAAACTGTGTATGACTAATTTCATAAATATTAAATGATTGTCATATTTCAAAAACTGGGAAATTTAAACTTTTTGTTCAGTTTATTTTATTAAAATAAAACTAAAACACTTATAAAATTTTCTTTTTACATCATAAGCACGTACAAGATTATCTAATAGGTAAACAAATAAAATCAATTTTAACATTTGTAAATATAAAAAATGATAAAAATATACAAAATAATTTCTTGAAAAATAATCCCTTGATTGAAAACAACATGCATTATTAAAAAAGTTACATAAATAAAAAGAAATGTACTTCTAACACCAATCTTAAATGTAAAACGTTTCACAGTTAATGAAACAAGCCATGCAAGGAGGCGGGATACAAATTAAAAAAAAATTTTTTTTTTTTGGCAATTTATGTGAGAAACTTTTTCTTAACATAGCCTTTTTCCTTACCTCATTTTTAACATTTTTTCCATTCACACATTACCGACTTATCTCTACTTATTATAAAAGAAGGTGTCTGTCTGTGTGTGTGTGTGTGTCTATCGGCAGCGTTACGGACAAACGGCTACACCTAGAAACACCAAATTTGGTACTCAGGAAGATGTAAATATGTAGTTGTGCACCTCGAAGCGATTTTTTCAAAATTCGACCTAGAATTTTTTTTATTTTATGTTTTATGCGATTTTTGGCATTTTTTCGCACCTAATTCGTAATAACGGCAGAAATTACACTCGCAGCAAAACGGCATTTGTATCATCGGATAGAGGAGGAAATTTTCTTTTAAAAACAGTTTGTTCTGAATACGTAACATGATTTACCGATTTTTAGGAATTTTTTTACTAAGCATCTGCTTCGCGATTGTTTTTCGTAAAATAATTTTAAAACTGTCGCATCTTGAATTCTATCCGTCATAACTTTTAGATATTTTGACAAATCGTGAAACATTCTTTTCTCCCTCTTTTAAAATAAAAACGAAAAAATTATGTAAATTAGATGATTTTTTACGAATTTTAATGCAGCCTAATGTTTAGAATTTATTAGCATCAACGCGATCTTACGCCATTCATTACATTGCGATCACGGCACGAGAATTTATCTTCGGTTGTTGCCACAGAAAGGATTAGAAAAAAGGATTTTTTCAACCAATCGAGTTTTTGAATGGGATATCAGAATTTCAATTCGCAAGTGAGGATCTATGACGTCAAATGCTTTAAGATACGTAAAAATTACGCCATAATTTTAACTCATTTATTCCAGCTTTGTTTTCAACACAGGGAGACGATATTTTGATTAAAATTTACTGTAGAAATAAACTAAGAAATTCGCGATTATTATTATTAGAAGTGGTATTTTAATCCGGTGCTTATTTAAAAATTGAAATGTTTTCACGGCGCTGAAAATGTTCATTTTAAAAGTTAGAAAGTTCGTTTCAAAGCGCGATATATTAAAATTTTTCTATTTACTATTTTTATTTTTGGCATTTAATTTAGCGTAGGCGTTGCCTAACATACGCATGCAGGTTGCGAGTATAGTTTTATTTTAACGTTGAATTACGTTCCTCCATAAAGGTCCTACGCAAAGTTTTAATGATACTGTTTGAAAACAATTATGCGAAATATCGAAATTAACTCCCTCAATCTACCGGGGTATCCTTTACGGCAGTCAAACAGTGACGTCATAAATTAAAAAAAATGCGTGAAATTTGTAAACTCTGCAACTCTAACGCCCTGCCACAAATAAAGTGGGAATAAGTAGCTCCTCGAGATTACAGTTTGATGCTTTTCAGGAGACAAGGACTATGGAGGATATAAAAGATATTGCTATATTAGATACATGGATATTTAAAATGGCACCCCTTGGATATTTTCTCCCCACACTAAGATGAAATGGTTTGCGGCGCTAAATACGCCAATCTTATAAAACTATGTATAAATTAAATATATATGGAGAGTTTCCTTAATGGCAACCATTATGTGAAATGATTCTTATTTATGCTAATGCGTAAATTGCAAAGAATCACCACAGAATAAAAAGATCCCATTGAGGCCAAATAATCTAAGCTGTTTCTTTAAAGGGAGCCTTGAAGAGGGAGAAGCGAATATAGATAGTATTAATGTACATAATAGGTAGTATTATTAGATTTGTAAAGATAAAATGAATAAATCGCAATGTACCACGTTAATAAATATTTCATGAAATTAAAAGTGTCCTGTTTCAACGGTTGTCTTACAACCAACTAAACGAAAAGTAATTCTAATTTGCGTTAATATATCCCGCAGTAATTTCAACAGAGGAGATTACTTGAACTTTTTTAAAAATGAAATTCTGTTTTGTCACATGCAGATATGATTTTAGTAGTAAAATATTCCCTTCTTCCCGTATGAAGAGCGGGTGCGCAGCTATTTTAAAAACATCTCTTGAAAATAGCATAAATGAATTCAGAAGACCTCAAAACGTGTCAATACACCAAAATCTCGAAGTCGAATTTTTTCATGATTACAATACTTTCCTTATATGGTACATCTTCGGAAAGAGATAAATGGTGCTCCATTTCATGTAGTGTCTTAGGTATTTAATGCTACAACTTGAGCCTAAAAAACAGTATGATGTAGAAATAAGACCAGGTGCGTAGCCAGGAAATTTTTTCGGGGAGGGATATGAGCCTGGAAATTTTTTCGAGGAGTATATGAACTTATATATGCATAAATAGATGGAATTTCATCACTAATCCAAAAATTTCAGGGGGGATATATCCCGATATCCCCCCCTCTGGCTACGCCCCTGAATAAGACATTTTGAAAGCCAGGAGTTCTCTGCAAACCATTAAGCTTTCCACGTTTTTGATAGTGAATGACACTGACGTAGTTTTTTGAGTCATTATACTGCAATGATCAGGTTAGTACTCATGACACAAACTTTACATTAAGAGTCAAATAATTTTGCTCTTTTTTTTTTTTATTTCCACATCACGAATAATTTCGAATTACACATGTAAGTAAAATTTTCGTTTCCTACCGTGCGAAGAACGGGCACGCAGCTAGTATCTAATAAATAACAAAGTAAAGTTTGTTACCACCTTTTTGGAATACACTGTATTTGAAAAGTATTTAAAAAGAGCATTCACAATTCATATGGAAAAAATTGAAATCCATAAGAAGATATGTTTATCTTTGGGTTTCCATAACGCATTTTTTAAAGTTTAATGAAAAACAGTCAATAATTTAGAATTAAGGCTTAAATCTCAAAAGTTTTCTTTAGTATTAGAAGCATGATTTTTCAGTAGTTTGTTACTCTCATACACTATTTTTTGAAAATTTATTATTATTATTATTTATTTATTTGCCATGCGGAATATAAGTACTAAATAAATAGATAGGGTCACCACTGAACTTCAAAGCTTGTGTTCTTTTTCAATAGGTAAATGACCTCCTGAAACAAAAACAGTTACAGGGTGTCCACCAAAACACTGTTAAATTTCAAAACTAAATTACTTAATATATAAGAAAAAGGCTATGTTTATTTTGAAAGTTATATAAATCTTTTATAGAAATCTCAACATAACAAAAGCTTCTTTGAGCATGAGGCTGAATAAAAAAAGAAAGCAGAATGGGAACTTGAAATTCAATTTAAAAAATTAGATATGGAGCAAAAACAAACAGAAAATTCTGAAATTAGAATAAATTCAGGGACAGAAAGGGATAGTGATTTCTTAGACTATGTGAAAATATTATTTTCTTTAAAAATGATCAAGAATGTACTGATGGATGCATCTTCCCAACCTGAGGAATGACCATTTTTTCCCAGCAAACAGGAGCCATGTTTAAACTATACAATGTTCCTGAGGTGTATCAAGGGAAAATAATTTTACATACTCTAAAACAGGGGTTCCCAAACTTTTTTCTCCCGCGGCACCCTTGTCAGGCTAAAAACACCTTGCGGCACCCTTCTCAGGCTGAAAACATTTGACGAGGCTTGTTAACATTAAATATGAATGTTAGAATGAAAAAGTTTGGATACATTTTCCCTTGATTCTTTAATATTTATAGGGCTAACTATCAAAATCTCTTAAAAGGATATAGAATTTTGCCCCCCTCCCCCCTTTTCTATCTCATGGAGTTCCTATAAAAGAGAGGCGACTGGACACTGAACTCTTGAACTTGACTAAAATATTTCTGTTTAGCTCACTTGGTTATTGGCTCAGGAAACTTTGGTTCAGAGGTTTTATTGGTTCAGAGGAATTTTTTTTTATTATACTCCCTCAAAACTAGGGATGGATGCGAGACGAAACAGAGATTTACAACTTTTTTTGCGAGATGAGACAAACATTTTTGACATTACTATACAGGGATTTTGTGAGACGAGATAAAGCTTTTTGGCTGCTATGCAAAAAGCGAGATGCCTATTTTTTGTCCATCCCTACACCCATTTTCTTGATTATCTCCATGGCACCCACACAGTTTGGGAACCTTTGCTCTAAAGGGGAAGTGTGGATGATTTAGTATAAGGTTGAGTGAAACTGAGTTCGACCAGCATGATAGAATTAAGGACACGTTTTTAAAGGAGTATCAAATCAGTCCCATTGAACATAAGAAAAATTCCGATAACTGTAGGAAAAATGTAAAAAAAAAAACACACACAATTAAGGATAGGGTAGAAAATACAATGTATTTTTACATAAAATCATGAAATATAAATACACTGGAGGAACTTAAAAACCTAATAATTTCAGAAAAGATTAAAGAAAGTCTACCATCCAATATCAAAACTTATATCTATTTGAAAGAATTGGATAAATAGCTAAACTCATCTAATTTAGCAAAAGAAATTGATAGTGTGCTCCCACTAGGCTTCTTAGAAGAGAGAAACAAAGAATGGTGGAAATACATTCAGTTCTATTCAAAAAGAGAGTTATAATAGGTATCAAGAACGGAATAGCCAGAAAGGCGTCTCAGAAAAGAATCAATGTGGAAGGGAGCTTGCTTTGTTTGTTAGTCAAAATTTCATAAGAAAAAAGATTTTCCACAAAACTGTGACAGGGAATGAAATCAAAATTGGAAGGGAAAAGCTTATGTGGAACCACAAAAAATAAACCAGGTCGAAATTTCTGAAATAGAAGAAGGATATGAAAATGTATCAGTAACAAATATAACTTGTGAGATGAAACAGTCCATTAGCCCATTAAAATGTACTATGACAAGTGCTAAAGGAAAATTAGTAAAAACTATAGTGGATGGGAGATCTTAAATAATGGTACTTAAGAAATATTACACAAATACCTGAATAACTGAAAGGGCAGGAAGAAGAAAACAATAGTTTATCCTTTAAAAGGGATTTGGAAAGAAATATTTTTCTATTTGAGGTGAACCAAGACGGGAGAAGAAACACAATTGTCCCCTGAAGATATATTCTGGCAGGCAACTGATGAATAGGAGTTGCTGTCGAAAGACAAAGGAAGCTATTTCTATGTTGATTGTTTACTTTTCAACAGGAACAAAGCAGGGCAATTAGACAGTACACAATTAGTTCTGCCAGCTGAGAAAAGGAATGAAATGATGACGGCAGCTTGCAAAACCCACTTTTGGGGGCATATGGCGGCATGGAAAATGATAGACAGAATAAAATATTCATTTTATTGTGAAGGCATGACAAAGGGGTTAAAAAAATTCTGTAAGGAATACCAGGTAACAAAAAAAATTAATCCCAAATAAAGTCTCATGGGATAAAAATGCAGAGAATGTCTCTGGAGAACTCAAACAAAGGTTATATAAAGCTTCCTCACTAATAATTTTGAACCTTGATATTCCTTTTCAGATTCATAGTGACACATCTGATTTTGCTGTTTTGGAATTGCCTTTCCCAAAAAAATAAAGAAAGTCATTTTAATCCAATTAAGCTTGCAAGCCAAAAACTATCGAATACTTCTAGACAAAGGTCCTCAAACTGTGTGCTGCATGTGTATGCCAAAGCAGTGCTTGCTCTAGACATAAAAATCTCAGAATCAGGCTGACTCACTATCAATAAAAGTAAGAGTCAGTTTTAAAAGTTTAATATAATGATTATTTTTTTAAATATAGCATTTTTTTAATATAGCAATTTTTTTAAAATGTTATTTCGTTCATTTTTTCCTCTTCTAGTTAATGACTTTACTTCTACTCCTAAATATTAAGGTCAAAGCTAGTAAGAGCAGATTCACATGTGCTTGTGTTTCAAAACATAAAAATCTTAAGCTTGAATCCTGAAGATGAGTACTTCAAGCAAACATTGGCAATGTATATTGAACATAGAGAATAGCTTTGCAGATTTGCTAACCAGAGAAAATCAAAATGAGTAAAATATTCATAACTTTCACTGTAGAATTTTTTATTAATACAAATTGACTGACATTTTGCAAGCCAAACTTTGACTCGCAGTCTCAAAAAGTGAGAGTCAATTTTTTTCAAAAAATATCAATTTACACATAAAATGCGAGTATGCACAAGCAGAGGGAGTATAATCAAAAGATTTCCTCTGAGCTGGTATCCCACAAAACAGTTTGCCAAGCCAATGACCAAGTGGGCATAAACATAAAAATTTCAGTCAAGCTTGAGAGAGTTCAGTCAATCGCCTCTCTTTTACAGGAACTCCCTGAGTTGGGAGTGGGGCAAAATTCTATATCCCTTTCCCAAGAGAGTACTTTCTTGATATTTACCCCTATAAACATAAAATAAATAATGGAAAATGCATCCAACCTTCATATTCACACTGCTTTAAAGGTAACCTGCCATGAAAGTTTTTAGCGACAACGGTGCCACAGCGAAAAAAATTTGGGAGCTCCTGCTCTAAGAAAGTGGTCTACCATAGAAAAGGAAGTGCATGCGGTAATCATCGGATCTTTGGGGTGTTTTTCAGAGAAAAAAGCACTTTTTTCAAAAATTTTCAAACAGTTATCAGAGGCAAAATATATCATCTGATTGTGTTAATATTTTAGAGTTTTCTTTTGCATATGTACATAACTTTTCCACACCCAGCTGTTTCAGTCCAGTGAGTTTCATGTTTTTTGCTCTATCCTAGTATATATCTATTTAGAAAAGTAGTGTTTTGTTGTTTGTGTTTCTTTGAACATATAAAATTTTTTTTGACTACGATGAACAAAAAGTTATTCGTTCTTTGCTGTCCCACAGTTAAGAGTAAGACCTGGCCACATTGAAATTAAAAAAGAGTCTTTCCTCTCAGTTGCTTCAGATTCTGAGAAAATTGTAATGACTATTACATACATACATATATTTCATGGACATTTACATTCTTTTGGCACATGAGTCATAATGATCACTCACTGATCTTTATGAAAGTTAAATATTTTTACAATATAATTGAAATTTTATTAAAATAAAATATTGGATGTGTTAGTAACAGTTTAGAAATTTGAAAGAAAAATTAAATTCTATACTACTTAATTGCATTATAAGGCAAGACAGACAATTTTTGATCTTGAACCTGAAAAATAATAATATAAAATTAAATTTTCAGCATATACAACTAGAAATACATATCACAATATTTTAAGTCAAAAACTATAATTTTTTTCACACAGAAGTTGTAACTTACACATGTTTAATAACCCTTTCGAGACAGCCACCAAATTTTGCAGAAGTTACTGCAGGTACAAAAACTGTCATTGCAAAGTTATCTTGAAGTGCAACAGATTTTCAGCGCTAAGCTTTGATGTAAATAAGCTTAGTGTTGAAAATCTGTTGACTCCAAGATAACTTGTGTAATGGCAGTTTTTGTCACTGAAATCACGTAGTGTTCCATTTAAATTGTTTTCTGCATGATGACACTACATGTGAACATTCATCACCCTTTGCAGTAAATTTCCCATTGCTGCAAACATGGGAATTCAAAGGATTATTAGATAAATTTTGAATTTTGCTAAACATACTATGCCAATGTGGCATGTTTGTTAAGAAAAAATTTGATAACACTGGGATACTAAGTTTTATATGCTTTGCACTGTATAGCAATGTTCATTATCAATAGTATTTTAATTAAAAAAAAAAAAGTTTTCAGAGCACTACAGAATAACAGTATGAAATATTTTTGGGGGTAACAGCAGATTTGATTTATATTCACTTCGCAGATTTGATTTATATTTAATATTTGGAAACATATACCATATGTTTCCAAATTGTTTAAAAAGAAGAATACTTTGGAAGAGAAAAATTTATAGGGGAGCACTAAAATTTATATATATATAGTGGTTGCTGCTTATTCCAGTCACATCGGGGCAGACTGAGATTTACCAGAATAACCAAACCCCGAAATAAATGGCAGGACTAAAGTAAAAGTGAGAAAATTTAAGAAAAAAAAATCAGTAAATTAAATCAAACTATCAGAAATGCATTAGTCAATAGCTTAATGTATGCACATATTTATTTAAGAATAAAGAAGTGAACAAGTAAAAAAAATACATAAGTACATTAATTTTTAAAAAAAAATTACAACTTCTTAGGGTGAAAAAATCCTAAATTAAAGGCGGCTGCTGTAGGGGCATGGTGCCATGTAACACAAATCAAATTTCACTTAAAGTTCAAAAGAGGTGATAATTTAAGTTGTTCTCTTCAAATGCTCTATGTAAAGTTACCACAATGTTCAGCAAATTTACTCTTGCAACAAGTACTTGGTTCGGGTACACATTGACATCATCATTAAG
>JAWZYV010016730.1:0-80013 GCA_038373885.1 Cheiracanthium punctorium | reverse complement strand
ATGCCCTTGGGCTCTGCAATTAGAAATATCCAAGTCGTACTCCTGTAGTTTTTTTAAGACGGTTTCCGACATTCCTTTTCCTGAAGTATCTGTTATTTCAATGAAATATTTCGAAAATTTCTGCTTTTTGCTCTTTTGTTTCATAAACATACCTCAAAACAACAGAAAGCTGTTCTTTCCTACTTAAATCGCGTGTGCAGTCGAGAATCAATGCATAGTATTTGTCTGTTTTAATTCTACTTACTATTTCTTTTACTTTATCTCCCACCAGAGTCAATAATTCGTTTTGTATGTTTTTTTCCTAAGTATGACAGACACCCTTGTTTTTCATTTGCCAATACTCTAGATACATGTTCTTTCACTACAGGATCAAACTGAGCAATTAGTTCAACAAAACCTAAATAATTTCCACTTTTTTTTTTTTTTTTTTTTTTTTGTACAAAGTTTCATTTGTCCCTCGTAAAGCCATTTTGGTTCTGGGCAAGGAATTGTGTTATGACAAGAAGTCTTTTAAGAACATTTTTGCCATAAGCATTTTAACCTGTGCTCAGTCACTTTTCCGCCTCTAGCCATTTTTCATAGCATTTTAGGTGAGTAGAAGAAGTTTCATGACGATTCAGTATAGTTCCAATGTGCCTCCAGTCACAGTTGCCACTTTGATCTGATAAAGTTTTATTGGAACTTGCAGTATTAAATATCTTACAACAGAAACAGTAAGCATTATTATTTCGTCGAGAATATAATAGCCAACGCCTGTTAACTCTTCACGTAACCTAAGGTCTGCCTTCAGGCAGTGGTGGATCCAGAAATTCTCTTTTGGGAGGGGCTAAATTTTGAAAAAAAGTTTATTTCACCCAAAAAAAATATATAGTAAAGCAAAAAAGTTTTGGGAGGGGCTAACTGATTAAAAAAGATCACTTTATATATTCAAAATGCATAATGAAGCAGAATGTTACCGTTCAGCAATCTCTTTTGGGAGGGGAACTGAAGCCCCCTAGCACCACCCCTGAATCCGCTACTGATTTCTGGTCGGTCGCCATTGCAAGCCAACGCGACAGACATACTAAACACGTGATAGAAGACTCAGTATCTACATTTGTTCAGTTCAGTCAAAAAATGGAGCGAAACGCTTCTTGAAGCTAGTCGCTTTACTGAACCTTTAAGCAAAATTTATTTGTGAACTAAAAACTCATTCAAACGGTGATCTGCATTCAAACATACATAAGATACATAAATATTTAAACTTTACCACTTATTTTCTAAACATTTTTCTCATTTCGGCGCCCCCCTCAAAGAAAAAAGCGTGTGCGGTCGCACTCGTCGCACACGCCTTAGGCCGGCCCTGCCCATGGTACCCTGCGTGCTGTGTATTGTTATTATTTTGCTCTTTGAATTTATAAATTCTAAGTAATGATTTGTTTACATTCTTGTTTTCCTTTAACATTGTATCCAATCTTTTTTTAGAATGTAATGGAAGCAGAAGTTCATATTTTTTCATGCCCGATTAGTGCTTGTACGATTCTGCTGTACATTTGCAGCACTGTACTTGTACGTTTTCGGCTTTTAAAATAGTATGAAGAGTCATCTGTCCACATATGCAAGAAAAAAAGAAATTCCTATAGGAAAGTGCCGAAGACACATGACAATTGTGATCCCTTTGTGTGAGTATGACAGATAATTAAAACAAATTTATAAATGTATTGTATGTATTTGTAAGTAAAAAAGTTTATCAGTCAGGGCAAAACTAGAGAGTACTTTATCATATCTGAATGAATGCAGAATTTCACTAGAAGAAAGTGACTAAGTTCATAAAAACTTAAATAAATTATTACAAATTTGTAGAAGTAATATTGAAAAAAGAAAACTTTGGTAATCAGTTAAAATAAAAATCGGTATTTACGTATTATCCCAGCGGTCCGCCAAGACGATCATGTAGAACGACAGATCTACGAGTGACGCAGCCAGCCCCAACCAACCAACCGTAAAACTTCGCGGCACTTATATTTACAGCTAGCTTTCCAATTTTTTTGTTGTTCTCTCCTGGATCTCGGAATCCTCTCTAATGAATTTTTTACAATTAATATATGATTTTAATCGGTGCCAAATTCGATGAGTGACGTCGCCGGTTAAGCTAGGAAAACTCTTTTTTTTATTTAATCCAGTTCAAAGAGGGAACTATTTAACCCGCGTAAGGAAATACGGAAAATGATCTCGTTTCAAAGGCGGTAAACAAGGCAAGGAGTAGGAATACAGTGCTGTAGATCCGTGACAAGATTTGTAGAAGTTACCTTATATCGTAAACCAGTTTGGTAGTAGACAGCTAGTACGATTCGCTTCCGCTTTCTGACCTGATGACTTAGGTTCTGTCCCCGACTTCGCACTTTTGCGAGATGAGCTTTGTGTTACTGTCGCTTTTGTTTTATTTCATTTTTAAAAATAATAACAGATTATTATATACTTATTTTTTCTGTAATTTATTTTGCTATAATTAATAATTAAAAATAGTTAAGACTTTGAATTAAAAAATAATTAATTTAAGTATTTTTTGGCAAAACTCCTTCCTAACTTTTTCTTTAAGTATTTCGTTTTTCTAGTATTTTGATATCTATTACTAATTAAATTAAGTCTTTATTTTTCTAATATTATTAATTCTATTTGGAAAATTCAATATGTAATTAATATTTCAATGAATTTTTTTTTTCTCTTCAGAAAGTTCACATAATTAATTAATAATAATTATTTAGTATTCAAAGGAAAATAAATAGTAGTTTTACATAATAACTTGTTTTAATAATAATTCTTTTACTCTTCATGTATATATAAAATTTATTGAAATTATTGAATTATAATTTTAAGACCAATATTTTTTCCAAATCTTAGGTTTTCTCACTTTTATTTTGTATTCCTTTAAATACCAGATTTAAAATTTTGTTCAATACTTTTCAGATAGAAATTTTATTAATTAATCTAAATTTATGCGTGCACTATATTTTGTATTAGACATTTAAAGGCCGGAGATGGCACCTAAAACAAGATGTTATGCCCACCCGAGCCGAGTTGATAAGATACTGAAGATGGTAGATAACTGAAGTATAAATGTCCAGGGTCAAGGACGTGCCAACATTTTAGAAAACTGCGGGGGGGCGACGAAACTACCTTGTCCCCCCTCCTCCCCTGGAGATTTAGTATATAGTGTTATGACGTAAACAAACTTGCATTTCAAAGCGAAATCGGAACTCAAATTGTTACAAGTGTGAAATTTGCCTCCTCTAGAAACTTTTTTTAACTTTGCCCCCCCCCCTTTAAAAAAATTTCTATGGGCGTCCATGCAGGGCTCCTCAAGGCTTGATTGTTGCAGAGAGAAAGAGCTATATAAGGTTTCGTTATGAAGGTTTCAAAGCCCCTGCCTCTCGCTTTCCTGTAAGTAAGCTGGGTCCCGCATTTTAATCTCGAAAATCCCGTAAATCCCTGTATAAAAGTTGGCAAGCCTAGCATGCTCCCACTGCCCCCTCCCTTCCTACACACCTCACAGATAGACTCACCGAATTGTTTCGCTACTAGACTGACAATGAATGAAATCAGAATCCGAAGTTGTTTATCCGAACAGTTTTAAAATTATCAAGAACGTGCTTAGGGCTTTAGCGGCACTGGACAAAAACCAATTGCAGGTCTTTCGATTTTCTCTACTTACTAAATAGTGGATCTTGACTGCCCCCGCCATTACCCAGAAAAGGTTGTATTGACTCTAATTAAGTAAATTTGAATAACTGCATTTGCATAATGTAAAAGCTGCATCCTTGCTACTTGCCGGACTGTAAATTTGAAAAAAGAATACACGAAATTACAAATTCTGTACTTTTCTCGGCTACGTTTACTTATGCGCAGTTTCCAGCAGATCTAGGCCAGTAAGTTTATTAGACTACTTCATATCTATGAATTCAATAGTTTTTTAGCGTTCCTGGGCATGGGCGCCGGCAGAATATTTCCCGAGGGGGGCAAAGACTACCTCAACGTATGGTTACCATGTTGGAAAGAGCAAAAAAGCAAGGGAAAACGCTGCATACAAAAATCTAGGGGGGCCATTGCCCCCCCCCTTGCGTTGTGCTGCCTGTGCCCATGCCCCTGGGTAGTTACCTAGTTTGCCACCTTCTAAGCACGACTCTGAATTATTTTTGTGCTAGTAGAGTGAAACGTACAGTGAAAACAAAGTTGGACAATTTTCTGGAAAATAGAAGGTTTTCATAACATACAAATGTACTACTATAAATTAGACACTTTTTGAGCAAGGCCGTAGCCAGAAAAAAAAAAATGGAGGGGATATGCAGCGCTTCGGAGAGGGCGGGGGATATATAGTACTAAAATTTTTTGCACCTGTAATTGTCTCCAGAATCAATACAAATAAACTACTAATACACTGACCAAAATTTCGGGGAGTGGGGCGGATCAAACCCCCATTATCCCCCCTTCTGGCTACGGCCTGGTTTTTGAGGGTACAGCAAGTGCCTAACTTTCGGGCAGAGTTTTCACTGCAATAATGTTTTTAAACTTATTAATAGAGAGGAAGCAAATTATACAGTTCTCCTCGTACACGCTATCCAAAAGGGCAAGTAAAATTTACGTGAACATTTAGTTAGTGTCATAGTAACCAAACTAAGTGAAATGTATATGAAAATTATGCTTGCCCTTTTGGATAGCGTGACGCAAAAGATAAATTAAATTATTCAAATAAATTCATTTGAATACATTATATAGACTCAGTGAAAGTGTGATACATTTGACAGTGTATTTCATAAGTAAAAACATTGCTTAAATGCGTAAATCTTCTTTAGAAAATAAAACGAAAGTAACTGTAATGGAATTTAAAAACAAATCTTTAAAAATCCCAGCCGGGCGTCACTCAAAATTTGATATCATTATTTTTAAGACTCATATTTAAAATTCATAGAGCTATAAAGTAAAATGCTGCGTCACACATTTTTAACCTGTTACGGGTTTTTTGCATGGGGATTGATTTTTCGCCAAGATAAATGCTGGACACAAGAAATTATTGATGGTTTCAAATACGATTGGCAACAGTTTGCCATCATATTTAAGGAAAAAATAATTTGGCGGGAAAGACCGCCGGGATAATACGTAAGTATCGAAAAATCTAAACTAAATACAAGAAAAAGAAATCAGAAACAACAGGAATATCTTCCTAAGAATTTATCAAATAACAGTAGTACATTTTCTAATCCAAAGAATCAGAAAATAAAAAAAGTTTACTATCAAATGATGAAAAATGTTTATTGATACAGACTTTGATCATTTGTATTGAAAAAAAGTGATAGTAAATTTTAAATTAATTTTACAACTGTACATAATTTTTTTTAGCCCTAGAGTGCTATTTTGCTCAATCTCAGAAGTTTGTTTACGCGATCTTGACGCGCGTGTGTCACGGTGAAGATCTTTTCAAATGTGTTTGCCAAATAATGTGTGTGTGTCTGTGGGGGGGGGGGGGATTAATAAAATTTTGAAAGTCGCACAAGGTTTTCAATTCTTGATAATTGATCGCTAAGTTTGGTGCCAAAACGTGACAATTTATTATAAATACAGGATGGTCTAAAAGAAACTTCCCTAGTGGCCGAACCGTTCAACCAATCGAAATGAAAGCTTATATATAGTTATTTGAATGTATGGGGTCCAGAATGTGATGATGTAAAACAATAAACCTCTCACAGTTACGGTTACAGTGACAAAATTTCTAAATTTTCGAATGGCAACACCCATTTTTTTCGCGCGCAAATTGATCAATCATGGAAAAACCTTAAGTGGCGTTGGAACGAGACAAGTATGATGTAAACTGGCGGCGTAAAATATTTGCAAAGAAGAGCATCGTAAAGAGCCAATGATAACAAAAGAGAGGAGAGGGGAAAAGACTTTTATTCGAATTACAATTAGGAGATATAAATACAGCAAAAATTTTCATTATAAAGTTCATACAAAAAATCACTGTTATGGTTTAATTGCATAGAAGTTTCGTATTTCGAGTTTTCTTATGCATGATTCCTAGTAAACGATTTCATGTTCTTCAGTAATCATTCAAAGTAGGCTTTACAGGTTCATGATCGTGGATGAGCTTCATATTTTAGCTCCAAAAATTTTCATACGAATAAGTAGCGTCTCATATGTAAAAAAAAAAAAAAAAAAAAAAAACCGAACGAATAACTTTTATGAAAACATATAGTTGAAATACTTTCAGGTTTATAGTTCAAATAAGTTATTAGTATACATATCACAAACTTTGACTAAAGGGAGGTATTCAATACAGCGATCAACATAAATGAAATTCTGTTCACCCAATGACTATACTAACTGATCAATAATTCTTTTTAAAAATCTCATCATTCGAAATAAAATGCAATTGAAATCCTACGACCGAATATGTGAAATTACATACTTTAAGCAAAGTTTCCCCTAACTGAATAATGAAACGGTCATTTAAATTGACAGTTACCTGACAAGAGTTACCGGGAGCAGTGGCGTAGCAAAGGGGGGATTAGGGGGGTCACACCCCCCCCATGAGGAATTTTTTTTGCCATACAAAATGTATACTCTTCATTCCATTATCACCAACACGTAAACATATATCTGAGTTGCAGTAGTCGTAATCCCCCCCCCCCTCCTCCCATGAAAATTTTCTGGCTACGCCCCTGACCGGTAGCATAGATTCTTCTACTTATTTAAGGCCAATGGACTTTGGTTTTGATCAAACAGCTTTTTGAAGGCCTGCTTAAGGAAAACTTAAGCGTATTCTAAAGTCCATGCTACACATAGGCCTATTTCTTTTACTCTTTTAGCTTCGCTTTGTAGTCGCTATTTTGTTTTGTTCTTTTAAGTCATGAAGTTCCTTCAGTACGTTGGAATGCCTTTTTCCAAAGCATGATCTCGCATTTGACTAAACCTCCTGTTCAAGTTTTACGCTGACCGCCACATTCTTTCCCAATTATATACATAGAAGTAAAGAAAAAAGGCAGCAGCTCCAGTTCTTGCTATTACCCAAACAGCTATACACTTCCGGAATATAATACCGGACACCTCCATGAAGGTGAATAATGATATGCGAAGAAATAAAAATCTATTTATTTCTTCATTTTTTATCGTTTATTTTTTATTTTCATGAAACCTATCATTATACCTACCTGTACGTCACAAACTTCATTTGCGTTTCAAAATAATAGTAGTCTAGTGATAATAAATAAATATAAATATGAAATGCATCTTCGAAACTTCAAGATTTTATTTTCTTATATTTCTCTTCCATTTCTATCGTTCTTAAAGTTAAAAAAGTATTTTTTTGTGGAAACCCAGACAGCACAGCAAACTTGCATCAAGCTTGATTTATCAAGTCAATAAGCTTGAATTAAGCTTGAAAATTCCAGTCGTGTAAGCTTGATGCAAGCTTGAATCAAGTGTTCTAGTTTACACTTGCCCAGCTTGCATTAAGCTTGACATTTCAAGCTTAAAACATTTTCTAAATACACTGGGCGCCCGCTGGCGAATGCGCCCCACATACTTTATTTTTCCGCGCATTTTCCCCCTCTATGCTGTAATTTTAAGTTATTTTAATCTGTTTCCATCGAGTGTCCGTGGCTAGAATAGAACCCAGGACCTTTCGATTAGTAGCCGAGCGCGTTGTCCATTCAGCCACCAGAGCCTTGTGCAGCTATGACTAAAGTTTGAAGTGAATTATTAAGCGGTTTTCTGGCCAGATTGATAAGTGGGCGATACGTTATTTGTTTTTTTTTATTTTTCCATGGGGTGCATCAAAATTAAAATAATTTTATGTGCGATTTAGAGCCTCTACTAATAGGGAAATAAACATAATATAAACTTAAGAGCAACACATGTTTTAAAACTTTCGCAACACTCATGAGCAATACTGCCGCTGGCCAAAATCGAGACAAACGACTGATTTTGAAATCAATTTCGTAGTATAATTGTATTTTATTTTGAAGAATTTCCATATTTGGAAATATAGAATGGGTTTACTTACTTAACCAAATTTCGTGTTAAGTAATCTGAAATCAAAGAAATAGATAGTTAAACGTTACTTCGAAATGCTATATCACAGTTGCTAACATAACATGTATGGAATACAAACACTTTAGTCATTTTTGTAAATATTTCTTATAATAACAAATAATTGAAAAATTTTGCTATTTTTTAACGCTAAAAATTCTCTTTACAAATGTGGTTAGTTATTTTCCTACATATATTGGTATGCTATATCGATATAGAGCATTTCGAAGAATTAAAAATAAGTTTAAATTAATTTATACAAATGTAAATTTGAATTATTTTCATTGTTCATACTTTATAATTAAAAAAATTATTTAACTTCTGAATTTTTTTTATCCTTTGTAATTTTATTTTAAAATTACAAAAGTGTAAGATGTAAAATGTTTGGGCCCTAAAATCTGTAGGCCCTGGGCAGCTGCCCCGTTTGCCCTGCCGGTAATATGGCACTGGTAATAAAAAACCCATCCCCGTTAAAACACATCTTTTACGAATTTTCAAGAAATTTGAGGACGCTAGACAATTAATGTCCATTCTTTTTCACAGATGGCGCCATCACCGCACTTTGCAAGTCAAAATCCAGCTTAAGCCAACCTTGCATTGCCAAACCAAATCTCAAGCTTGATTTAAGCTTATGTGCTGTCTGGGAACTAACTTTAATTTTAGAGTACTAACAACGGATGTCGCTGAGAGAGCGTTATAGTTAGTTGCTTGCAAAAAATATTCTCAAAGAAGGAAACAGCATCTCACATCCTAGTAAAAATAAAAAACTTAACTGATGTCGGTTACAAAAAAACCAGCATATTGAGTGTATAAATGTACAAACTGAAGTGGTATCGTATATTTCTTTTGAAAGTGTTTTATCAGTTTTTCTTGCATTTTTCTCCCATCATTACCGCGCAAAAGCAATGAAAGAAGTGTTAGCAGAACATTGTAAATTTGAGTTTATATGTACACTAACTATTTAAATTATCAGCATAGATGCTTTTACTATTATTTGTTATTATATTTCTCACAATAAAAACTGTTAAGTGATGATTACCGAAAATCAGTCCTCACGATGCAGCCGTTGAGATGGAGTTAAATTTATTATTAAACTAGCTGAAGTACCCGTTCTTCGCACGGGAATGAATGGACTTTTTGATATTACGATTTGTTGTGATTACTAATTATTGTAATAAAAAGATATAGCAAAATGGATATCGCGTTATATTGTGTTCCAATAATCATGCATACCGAATTTCAAGGCAATCGTTTGTACGGTGCAGAAGGCGATGCGGCGTAGCACAATCTAGTGGCGAGTTTTAGCAAAACGGATACGGCGAAAATATTCTTCGCATTCAGATATCGATGTATACGAATTTTCATGACGATCAGCTGGATAGTTCTGAAGTTCATGTGTTGACGCGACATCTAGTGGCAAGTTATAGGAAAATAGATAGCGCCAAACTCTTCCCCGTGTTCAAATATCTATGTATACCTATTTTCATAGCGATCAGTTGCACAGTCAAGAAGTGATACACTGCAGGGCCATCTAGTGGTTAATTAAAGTAATGATTTGCTACAGCGCCGTCAAGTGGCGAGTTATAGAAAAATGGATAACGCCAAAATATTCTCATTGTTCAAATAGCTATGTATACTGATTTTCATGGCGACCGTTTGAATGGTCAAGAATTTGGCCTGCTGCAGCGTCATCTAGTGGCGAGTTAAAATAATAATGCATTTCAGTGTCATCTAGTGGTGAGTAACATCAAAAGGAACGCAGTTAGAATATATTCTTCGTGCTCAAATGTGTAAGTATAAAAAAATTTTATGCCGATACGTCGAACGGTATAGAAGTTGATGCGTTGCAGCGCCATTTAGCGGCAAGTTACAGCAAAATGGATAGTGAAAAATATTCTCCGTGTTCTAATATCCACGTGTACCAAATTTCATCGAAATCGGTTGGACGATATTCGCATAGCAAACGGCTAAACGGAATAGAATTCGACGTTCTGCTGCGCCACCTAGTGGCAAGTTAGAGGAAAACGGATAGCATAAAAACCTTCTCCATGATAAAAGAATTAGGTGAACCAAATTTCATGGTGATCGGTCAAACGGTGCTGCAGTTTTTCAACCTCATACACACATACCAACATTCATTTTTATCTATAAACAGTGTTATTATATATATCAGTCTCAAATAAAATCCAGTTTCAAATCTAAGCCTCGCCAAAGTGACAACATACGCCATTTTGCAAGAGTTTTTCCAGGGAATCATTCGAAGCATTGACTTAGCAGCAATCAAAATGGGAAATGGTTCGACCGCCAAAAGTAAAGCACGCATTTATTTGAAAAGTGGAATCCATTAATACAGCTGCATTTTTTTAAATTATCAACTATAACGTGTTTTATTCATCGTTACTCCGATTTACTAAATGAGAAGATTTCAATTTTCTGAAATTTGGCGGAATTCCCCCAACTTAAATCAATGTACTCAATTGGCGAGAATTCTGAAGGTAGATCGCTTGAAATCTCTTAGTAACTGCATTATTTCTGCACGGATTATTAAAATTTAACGCTGTATTCTAATAAAACCTATGCACTTGTTTTCAAAAATCTATTTCCTTAAGCTCTCAGTAAATTGCGCGAAGCCGAAAACTGTGCAAACCGCTAGAACTCACTTTCTTAAAATCGGCATATCAGCCATTTTATTTTTCGCCAAACTAAAAAATTTTACATATTAGCCTCGGAAATCTTCAATTCTTATTGTTTTGCGTATAAAACATTTCATTCCTGCTCTGATTTCCTACACACGCGATATTATAATTTAAAAAATATAACCTTATAAATATAAATTAACAAAAAAAAATCATTATTATTCTTTTATTTTTACTTTAAGAATTTAAAACATTTTATTCGGAAAAATCGCCACACATGGCAACCATGATGCTTATTTCACACTTTTTTCACTACAGGGGGTTACAATTATGGAAAGCTTTCTGCGTGGAGAACATAAAAAATCTCTTAAATTCCAGGAATGGGTGGACTTTCGAAGTTTTAAAGTGCACTAACATTTATTCTATATTATTTTACATATCTGTGCGAAATTTCAGGCTGATAGGTCCATTTTTGTGGATTTGTATACTATCCAAATCCACAAACTGACAAAGAAACTGACAAACAGAATTTCATTCTTATTTATAAGGATATATATTATATTCTCCGGATTTAAATACAATACATAGCCAAATTTAGCGCAAAGTATTGTGCTGAATACTGTTATACTCAATGTGTTTTGCATGATTTATCTTTCTTGTTCTGCTTGTAATCGACTGGATAATTTATTTACAGGGTCACCCAAGAGGCTTTCAATCCTTTCAAGTCTATGAATACCTTTAATTTATTACCAGTCAATAGTCAATCACTATTATATCCGCTATGCCCAAAATCTCGTAAGCTCTCTACACTGCAAAAAAAGTCTGCCAAATTTACAGAAAAATACTGTCAGCCAGGACGCCAATTTATTTCCATTTTTTTAAAGAAGTCTTCCTTAAATTTTACAGATTCTCAGTTTATTTTACAGAAATTTTCCGTATATGGAAAAAAATTGGGAAGACTTCTGTAAAATATACGGAAATAAACTGAGGTCCTGGCCGACGTTTTTCTGTCAGTTTAACGAACTTTTTTTTGCACTGTAGAGATCTCCGTCTTTTGGCAAAATATCGCTGAATTAAGAGCCAAAAATTTTTATATAATATCAATATAAATTTTAAAAACTGAACCGAGCTTGGCGATACCTCAAATATTTGGCTAAATCTCTAAACCTTAGTACTCGTATTATTGCAGTATTGTATCTCTTTCAAATGAAATAAGATAAGATGAAGTGCACCGAAAATAGTCATGATTTAATAGACGTACTAGGAAACCATGTGGTGTCATCATATTTTTTGATTAAATAAGCAATGCAATGACCAGTATACTGGCGGAAGTCTAAAACACCTTAAACATGCAGTACTTGATTCTCTATTTAAGTTATATTGCAATATCCATGTGTTATTTTAAACAAGCAACTTCGTAAACATGCCATATCTTACAATCCCATAATTTTTCAAATTCTTAGTGATGCATGTAAGCGGTGGAAATTGGACCTAGAAATATTTACATTAAAGGATTTCTAATAAAATTATTTTTAAATTATCAACTTTGCAATGAATTAAAATAAAAAAAAAGTATTTGCCTATCTGTGAAAATGAGTTTTTATCATTAAATGAAATAAAGAAAAAGAATATTAAAAGGAAAAGAGACGCACTCAAGTTTTGAAGCTACCGGTTTATTGTTCACTATTTTTATTTTACAGTTTTTTGTGGTTAAGTTGTAACTGCATAAGGTATATTTAGTCTGTTTATAAAGTATTCACTTGAAAAGATTCATTTGACAGAATTCTTGGATAGCTTCATTTCTATTAATTATTACAGGAACTTTCTGAAATAGTTTCAAACATACGGACTAAATGACTTGTAGTGAAAACTTTGTAATAGATACAACTTTTAGAAGAAGAATCTTATAAATCAACATGAGATTTCGTATAGAGTTCTGTAGACTATAAAAATATAAACAGGTCAGTATCAAACTCTTCTATTAAACACTATGAAAGATTACTGGAAGTTTCTGATATGGTTTCAGGTTGTAGACTACTTTTTGAATGTGCTTTTCGTGCTCATTTGTGCTGGAAGATGAAACTTTACCTGAAATAGACATTCAATATTCGTTTATTTTATATGAAATAAATCTTAACTATGCATTTTTTATAAATCATACTTGAAGAACATTCGTTACAAATACGACGCATATTCGGAAAGTAAGTTCCGTTTTGAAAAAATATTAGTAAAAATTTTTTTATTTTTAAATGAAAGAGCATACCTTAAACTATTTTTCTACATAGCTTCCACCAATGTTCAAACACTTGTCATAGCGGGTTACCAGTTTTTCAATACCTTCTTCATAGAAACTTCCCGCCAATGACGATAACCAAGACTCCACACATTTTTCAGCTCATCGTCGGATACAAAGCGCTTGTCGCCTAGCTCGCGCTTCATGTGCAGGAACAAGTGATAGTCGGCGCACAGTCTGTGCTGTACTGCGGGTGATCGAGCTGCAACCAACGAAACTGTCCAATAAGCGTTTGAGTGTTATCAGCAGTATGGGACCGAGCAGTATCATGGAGTCCTGCACATGAAGCGCGAGCTAGGCAGCAAGTGCTTTCGTTCATACGATGTGGTGAAAAATGATGTGGAGTCGTGGTTATCGTCATTGACGGGGAGTTTCTACAAAGAAGGTATCGAAAAACTGGTAACCCATAACGACAAGTCTTTGAGCACTGGCGGAAACTATGTAGAAAAATTGTTTAAGGTAAGTTCTTTCATTTAAATATAAAATTGGCGTGAAAAAAATATTTTTACTAATTTTTTTTTTTTAAACGGAACTTACTTTCCGAATACGCGTAATATAATCTTATATTAGTTATTAAAAAAAGATTAAATAAATAAATAAATATATATATATATATATATATATATATATATATAAATGATTTAATAACTAGTTGAAAATGAGTTCATATATTATTATTATTATTTTTTTTTTTTAAGGACTGAAAATGGATTACTTAATGCTCTAAAGAAAATTCAAATTTTCAAGCATTGCTTTTTAAGCGATATGAATTTCATCACTTTCTTTAAAAATTTATTCATAAAATTTCCAAAATAACGGCACTATTTTTACGAATTTTCATGTTTATTAAGAAATCTTAAATCGTACTTCAAAAAATATAATCCATTTATTCCCTCTTTCCAAATACAAATTAACGTATCATGAAAATTAATTTTCAAAATATCAAGTAATACATTTCAAATAAAATCTTAAGCAATAGTGTTTTAAATTCCAATTTCCTGTTTTCTTCTCTGTTTATATTGTTGGCAATTTATTATATATATTTTGCAGTCTACCAATCAGGGCCCGATTAACCTCTGAAGTGAGGGGAAGTTCAGTCTCATTTCGGCCCCCCTCCCCTTTTTTGTTTTCCAAGTAAAGTTTTCTATGTTTCTATCGATAAATATCATTTCAAAATTCGGATATTAAAATTCCTCCCCCCCCCCCATACATATTGGCATTAAAACATTGTACAGCTGCGGAAAAAAAAAGTCCCACTTGCTCTTTATTTCGCCATCGCTCGTCGTATAGCAAAGTTATATATATACCATTCGTTTGCAAATAACGCGTACTTTAATTTACTATTAATTTAATTTGCATAAGGGGCCGTCTTCATATTTAATTCTGCATCAACTTCGTTTTTCTCAATGGCAACCCTATATTTTGACTTTATTAAACGAAAGAAAACCTTCAAATTACCATAAATATAAATTTTCACCAATTTTCTACGATAATTTCCGGAGATATTGCGAATTCATTTTTGCGCGTTTTTAAGGGACTTTCTGCCAAATTGAAAAACGCTATTTGTAGCTTCCGAACTTTTCGCCTTTCATTTATTTCGCTCGCGAGAATTACAAGAAATTAAAATTATGTTCAAGGAAAATAGTGTTCCCATCTCTCTTAAAGTTTTCTGCACTGAGAATATCAAGGATAGAATAGAATATTTAGTCTGTGGTCCAAATGACCCGTGAGTTCATAACTTCCTTGGTTCGTACACATGATTTAAGGGAAAAATGCAAAATGACTGCTAAGGATTTTGAAAATCTTTGTAATTTTGAAATTGTTATTCAGTGTTTCCCTTGATGTTTCTCTTAGACAGCTGAAATGTTGGCAGGAGTTAGAGGCTGCTCCCTGCTCTTCTGACTACAAGCATGAAAATTGCTCGACTCAGCTATGGTAGAACTTAAAGAATGGTTTCATGATTGAAAATTTATTTGTTTGAATTTCATGTAAAAAACGCGATTACTTTTTTGCCGACCCAATATTATCACTGTGTTTGTTATTTCACTTTCTTCAATTAATACTATCGCCTGCAATGTGCAATATTCTTAAGACTTTTGACGGTATTTTAATTTATAGTTAGATGAAATTTTTTTTACAGTAAAACGTGATTTTGAATGTTTGATAAAGTATGGGGAATTCCAAAGACCTAATGTTTCCGATATTAAAAAAGGTCACATTCATACCTGGAAAGTTGAGGATGTTAGTTTTTCAGAAATAGGACGTTGTATTAGAAGACATACATCTACTGCATCTAATTCTATAGCTGGAAAATATTTTATTTGGGGGAATATGGTAGCGGACGCAACAATACACGCTTTATAGAATCCCCAACAAACTGTAAAAACCTCTAATTTATTTGCTTCAAAATTTGATATTTTTAATACTGGTATCTTTTACTGTGCTTTTGCACAAAATAAATCTAATTTACATTTATTTTATGCAATTTTCAAAAAATTTTCACTTAATAAATTTATATCTGGTCCCTTAACTCATGAAAATAACACATTTTATTTAATATAAATTAAACTACTGAACGTAAAAATTTGAAATTTTGCACAGCCATGTAATATTAATTTCTGCATCTATTTCCATCGAAATTTGGCTAGGTCGCTATTCATAATTTTTTTGAATATTAATTTAATAATTCATAATTCATATTAATAATTTATTAAAAATCATAATAACATTAAATTATGTTTGGGTCGTTTAGTTCTAATAGTACGAATAAAAACCAGCTTCTTACTGCCAATGTGATATGTGATATGAGATATGAATTGAAGTATGAAAAAATATTTTAACATAGGGGGAAGGGGGATTTCGGGTGCTCATAACTCACTCATTTTCTGTCCAAATTTATTGAAAATTGGTGTCCGGGGTTAAAATGAGCTAAATTTTTGAAATATGAAGTGAAATCTAGGGGTTGCTATTGAGAAAAAAAAAGTTGGTGCGAATTTTAATATGTAGATGGCCCCTTATGCAATTTTTATGCATAGCAAATTAAAGTGCGCGTCAATCGTAAACGATTGGTATCTGTAACTTTGCTGTGCGACGAACGACGGCCGAAAAGTGTACAAGTGGGACTTTTTTTTTCCGCAGCTGTACATTACATAGCACTGAAAATACGCAGTATCGCTTTGCAGTTTAAAATGTATGAGAGACGATACAATTGTACAAACTGCATCGAAAATCTGGCGATGCAAAAAGAATAACCGAAACTTTCCAAAATGGCCAAAAATAACATTATTTTATAATGCAAACATTGAAATTTTTTTATTAAATTCCTTTGCCTGACATTACAAGCTTTTGTTCATTCTGCGTCTGCGTTTCCTTTCTTTTAATCCAGAAAGAGTTGTTGCTAAGTATCAGTGGCGGCCCGTGGTCAAAACTGTTAGTGCAGCCGGAAGCATATGAGCCCCCCCCCTTTCCTGCGGACAGGATTAGAAAATCTTTTGTTACTGAATTCGAAAGCTGGCGGATTAAGCCCTCACCGAGGGAAAAAAAAAAAAAAGAAATTACATAAAAAATGTAAGAGTTCCTATTTTACTTCCATAAAATGGACATAAATTTCAACCAGCCGCTCTTATCCTCAAAATTGCATTAATCCGTGTCTGATTCGAACATGGGCGTAGCCAGGGGGGGGGATATCGGGATATATCCCCCCCCCGAAATTTTTGGATTAGTGATGAAATTCCGTCTATTTATACACATGTAAGTTCATATCCCCCCCGAAATATTTTCCAGGTGCATATCCCCCCCCCGAAAAATTTTCCTGGCTACGCGCCTGGATTCGAAGTTTCCTTAGAATTTTCTTTTGTAACGATAACTTGAGAAGAAAAGAAAAAAAAAAGAAAACTTACTTATTTTTTATAAGTCAAATCAATCCTGCTATCTTTTAAACATGCGAATCCGTCAGTGATGTCCCCATAAAAAAGCGTTGTTTTAATTCAGATATCAATAATTTTAAAAGCTCTTTAAAATTTCCCATGTTTAAAGAATTTTCTCGCTCGCCATGTCCTCTAAATGGCAGTTCTTGCTTACTTAAAAACAAAACTACTTTGATGGGTAATTGTCCATTCATAAGCGTCTATTCAGGCTTACCTTCTTCATAAATTCAGTAATATAAAGTCGAGAGTTTTCCAAACATATATTCTCCTTACCCCCTCCCTCCTTCTCGTCCGAGCCAATCAGTTAGTCGAGTTCTCAAGTTCAGCCGCCGTTAAAAAATCTTTCATCGGCTGTATCAGCTGCATACTCCCTATGCCGGAGAGGCTGCTTACGTAGTCGTTGTCATGGCAACGGTGCTGCCAATTTTCTTTTCAGCGCTCTGTGCTGAACCAAAGATTTTCCCAATTGAATTGCGGGAAGATTAAAGTGCTTTTTTTCTGAATGAGCGATCCGGCCAAAATACGTTTTTTTGTGATTGGTTTTTTTCGGAGATTTTTTTAATTTACCGTAGGAATTCCACAATTCTAATCTGAATTTAGGAAAATTAGTAGAATAAATTATTTTAAAATAAATATAATATGATAATTTTATATTGATAATTTCAAGTGCAGCCCGGCTGTACTTGCTGTATCCCACGAGCCGCCACTGCTAAGTATTTGATAAAGCTAGACATCTTTCTGAGAAATCAGAAAACATTTCATTCACAATGAAGCTAATGAAAATACTTCAGAATTTACTTCAGAACTCTAAAAAGCTGTTTGGGAAAAATGAACGAATGTGTCAAGACACAAACTTTTTCCGGAAAAAGAAAAATGGGGAAGTAGTCAAAAGGGACTGGTTGGTCTATTTTTCCAGCTGTAAAGCAGTGTTTTGTTACATTTGTAAACTGTATGGCAATAACCAATTTAATTCCAGTGATCTAGCGTTATGTCGCGATGGCTATTCTGACTGGAGGAACATTTCAGAAAGGTTATCGTCCCATGAAAATTCAGATTTTCATAGAAAATCAGTATATTCCTTTTCGCAGTGCTCTATTGCAGCAAATCGAATTGATAATAATCTTGTTAACCAATATAAATCTGAATGTGAATATTGGAAGATTTTATATCGAGTAGAATCAGTTATTAAGTTCATATCTCAACGTGGACTTGCATGTTTTGGAGATAATGAGACTTTTGGGTCATTATAGAATGGAAATTTTCTTGGACTTATAGAGCTATTGAGATCTGTTTTTAGCTGAGCATATAAAATCATATGGAAATAAAGGTAAAGGTAGTGTTAACTACTTATCGTCAACTATTGTTACAGAGTTGATTGATGTCATGTCGAACAAAGTATTTCAAGAAATATTATCTGAAGTTAAAGAAGCGAGATACTTTGGCATAATTGTTGATTCAACGCCTGATATTTGCCATACTGATCAACTAGCTACAGTCTTGCGCTATGTGGATAAAGATGGTGAATATGTGGAATGCTTTTTAAAATTTATTGCGATTCATGGGCACAGCTCACAACATCTGCATGAAGTCATTATCAATTTCCTTGAGAGAGCCAAAATTCAGCTTAAATATTGTCGGGGGCAATCTTTTGATAATGTCTCTAATATGTCAGGTAAATATTCTGGTCTTCAGGCACGTTTGAAAAAAGATTTTCCGTTGATTGATTATGTTCCATGCTCTGCACATCCCTTAAATCAAGGTTGGAACCAGTTCTGCAGAGTAGTAAGGAAATAAGAGTTCTGCTCATGCGCAGCCATGTTAATCGTGCGCAGCCATACAAGTGCGTTCCCTAGGCTGAGCGGGGAAGGGGGGCGTGGTCGGACCGGATGTGGGGAGCGGATGCTAAGACCGGATGTTCAAAGGACTGATAAGAATTTTTTTCCTTTTTTTTTTCAAATAAGGAGACTTGTAATTTTTTCAGGCATTAAGATATTTTTCAAATAAGGGGACTTGGAAAAATTTTCAGATTTGAACGCGTAACCACAAAAGAATTCATAGGCTAATGATTGTTGGCTTAAACCATTAGGCCGAGAATCCTTCAGGTATAAAATTGTAGGTGTATTGTGTTATACTTTAGTTTTCAAAATGAATTGGTCGAGTGAAGTTGTAGGAGTGACATGCATGTATATGTGTATGTGTATAATTTTGGCGCTCATCTATAGTTTTACCGGAAGTGATAAGTTTGCGGTTGATTTTGTTTTACACTTAAATGAAACGGGAAACGTAACGTTTTCTCTGTGATGAATATGCGATTGAGGATTAATATAACGAATAATCATATTTTATGCTGCAATGAAGAAAGCGTATCACGACCCAGCTCACGAGGCGAGTTTTGGTGGTGTAAATGCCTTATACCGTGCTGCTCGAGGAAGAGTAAGCAAACCGCAGATTCGGAATTGGTTACAAGGGGTGGACGCATACACTCTTCACAGACCGGCGCGCAGGAAATTCCCGACAAATCGAGTGATTGTTTATGCGAAAGACCATCAGTGGCAAGCGGATCTAGTGGATCTACAAAATTTAAAACAGTACAATGATCAATACCGATACCTCCTGACATGTACAGACGTCCTATCAAAATATAGTTTTGTGGCCCCCCTTAAATCGAAGCGGGGAGAGGATATTGTGAATGCTTTCCGTTACTTCTTTTCGGAGCGTAAACCTAAACTTTTACAGACGGATCAAGGTACCGAATTTAAAAATGCAAAGTTCCAATCTTTTTTAAAGCAACAGAACGTGCGATTTTTCACAACGTACAATAATACAAAGGCGTCCGTTGTAGAGAGGTTTAATCGTACTTTGAAAACAAAAATGTGGAAATATTTCACGAGTAAACGAACTTACCGCTATATAGACGTTTTGGACCAATTGGTGCACAGCTACAATCACACCTTTCACTCGAGTATTAAACGAGCGCCTGCAGAAGTGACAGAGTCTAATGAGCAGGATGTGTGGTTTACCCTGTACGGTGATATGGAAAACAACCCAAAAAAGCCCTGCGTTTTTAAAATGGGGGATACAGTACGCGTATCCAAACATAAATTGATCTTTGAGAAAGGTTACGAAACCAACTGGTCGGAAGAACTGTTTACCGTGACGGAATGTGTGGCAAGAGACCCCCCAGTGTACCGGATCAAGGACTTGATGGGCGAACCTATTCTGGGAACGTTTTATGCTCAAGAACTTCAAAAAGTACACCCCAAGGAAAACTTTGATATAGAAAAAGTGTTAAAAAAGCGAACACGTCGAGGACGTGTAGAATACTTTGTGAAATTCAGAGGTTACCCCCAAAAATTTAATTTATGGATACCTTCCGAAAATATATTCGCACTATAAATAGAGGAATCATAGTGCCGAAACGACATTTGTAAAGATGAATTTCTATCTAACACTACCGAGCGATAGCTCTATGAACTACTTTCCCGAGAATAAAATTTCTCATTTTATCACGCGTTTACCAACCCCCATTGAATTAAACGGCGAATGGGAGGTAGGTTTAGCGGAATTTATGTATCCGCATACCTGGTATAATGTGAATGCTCAAAATAATTTGATTGGATTTGATTTAGGCGACGGAAAAATAATAGGTAGACGCGTACCCCCCGGATTTTATGACTCTGTTTACGAAATTTTAAACGCCATTCACATTAAAGATATTGAAAATAAAATATTTTTTGAATATAACAAGTTAACAAAGCGCGTGCGCATTTCAGTGAAAAACAAGGCTAGAGTTTTTTTGTACCCTGGCTTATCTCAACTGTTGGGTTTTGATCCTTGCGAAATTGAATGTTTTGAAGAAAACACTGAAACGACTTCGGAAAGCCCATATGTTGCAGACCCGTGTGCTCATTACAGGACATTGATGGTGTATTCGGATATAATAGAATCGCAGATCGTAGGCGATGTATTAGCACCGCTATTGCGTATTGTGAATGTGACCGGGAAGGACGGTGAAGTAATCAGTGCCCAGTTTGATCGCCCCCACTATATACCGCTCTCGAGAAAAAAAATTCAGACGATCGAAAATCGATTTATAAGTGAGGGGTGTAATGAGAGCGGGGTAGGGGGGGGGGAATGGATTTGTGTTGTTTAGGAGAGAGTGGACGCGGGCACAATTGTGAATGTAGTGGCATGTGATATGTAGGGGGGGAAAAAGAAAAACAAACATAAAAAAAGGGGTAGATGAGGTAGGGGGGTTTAAGGATGGTGGTATTTTTGTTAGAGAAGGTTTTGGGAGCGGTGGGGAAGGATGATTGGTGGAATTTTTGAAGGTGTGGGTGGTGGTGTAGGTATGATGGAGGGATTTGGAGGGGGGTAGAGTTGGGGGTATTGTATATGGGATTTTTGGGTGTGAGGTGGGGTGGGGGGAAGGAGGTGTGTGATGGTGTGGTGGTGATGGATGGTAGAGTGGAGAGATTGTGGGGGGGGGGGATTTGGAAGTGGGGGTTATTGGTGGGTGTTATGGAGGGTGAGGTGTGAGGGTTGTAGGTGAGTTGGGGTGGTAAGGTTTTATGAAGATTGTAGTAGATGTTTTTGATGGTTGATAGATAAGTATTTGATGATGAGTTGGGTTTGAGTGGTGGGTGAGGTAGATTGTTTTTGTGTTGAGTAGGGGTTTTTAGGATGGAGGTGTATTAATTTTGGGTTTGGGATAGTGTGGGGGGAGGTTGATGGTAGGGGTTGGATATTGGTAGAGGTGAAGGAGAGTTTGAAGTGGGGGTAGGTGGGGGTGAGAAAAGTAGATTTAGGAGTGAGTTTTTGGTGATGGGGGGTGGGTGGTGATAAGGTTGTTTTTTTTTTTGGTTATTTTGTGTTTTGTGTTTTTTGTTGGTTAGTTTTTGATTTTGTTTGGAATTATGTTTATTTTGGTGTGTAAGGTTGTGGTTATGTGTATGTTGAGTGTGTTGATGGGGTGTTAAGAGAGGAGAGTATATGAAGTAGGTTTTGGTTTTTGGGGGTTTGTAGGGGGTAAGGTAAGGTGGTAGTTCTGTTGAAGGGACGGGAATAGGGTTGTGGTGGGGTATGGAAAGAGGGGAGGGGGGGGATCTGTGTAGGGTGGGGGTTGGTGAGTGGGTGGGAGTATGGGGGAGTTTGATGTGTAGGTAGAGAGTTTGTGAAGTATGAGTTTAGGGTTGGGGTTGGTGGGGTTGTGGAATTGTTTGATGGTAGGGGTAAGGGGAATGGGGGGTTATTTGGTGTAGTGAGGGATTATGAAGTGGAAATAGGAGTATTAATGGATTATTTAGGTTTTTTTTTTTTTTATTGTTTAGATTTGATAAGTATGATTTGTGGTTTTAGGTGTGTGTGGTGGAATTGAGTATAGAGTGTGGGGAATGATTTTGTTAGTGTTAGGTTATGGTGGTTTGTTTTTTGGAATGAGATGATTAGTTGGGGGTTGGGTTGATATACTCTTAGGTATATAAATTATTTTTGTAGAAGAGCATCATTGTTTTATTTATTCAAGTGAAAGTGAGTCCCGGTGTTTCACTTCGGACATGCAAAAGCTCTGGAGAAAACTTCAGGCTAAATATCCCATTGATCGAGTTATGTGCAAGTTGTATTCTGTCTCTGCAGGCAGTTGGTCCTTTTTACAAGACAATGTGTTTCTGGGAGTCATGCCCAAACGTGTGATTGTGGGATGTCTGGATAATGCTGCAGTGAGCGGACAATATAACCTAAATCCGTTTTTGTTTGATGACTGTGACGTTACCTATTTAAGCATATTTGTAGACGGGAACCCCTTGCCCAGCAAAGCACTAGAGTTAAATTTTGAAACGACAGTTACATACGTGCTTATCATCGTCTATTTTCGAGTTTTAATCAAGATAAGGGTATATTTTTAACCCGAGAAGAATTTGCACAAGGTCACACCCCTATAGTCTTTCGACTTGACCGCGGATCTCTGTGATGGGCCTCATTTAAGCTTGCAACACCAAGGTAATCTACGATTAGAAATTAAATTTGTTAAAGCCTTGAACAAGACCATCTCCGTATTTATTTATGCCGAATTTGAAAACGTGATTGAAATTTCAAAATCGCGTCACGTCTTGTGTGACTACCCCAATTGAGAAGAAGAATGAATACATTTCAGCTGCGACAAGTACTTTCTACGGATCCCTTTACAAAAAAGCACTTTTTGGATGTGTATGCGAGTGACGAGTTACCCGAAAAAATTTCAAAGTACCCTGCCTCTCTCGTGGTGAATGTTGATCGATCTACTCAACAAGAAAGTCACTGGCTTGCTTTTTATTTACATTCGCCTATCCAGATTGAGTTCTTTGATTCTTACGGGAAATGCACCGGAAACCTTTAAAGGACCTATTCTAGACTTTGCATCGAGATATCCCAATATAAACTTTAACCGACTCAAGTTACAAAGTGATGTTACAGCTGTTTTGTGGGCAATACTGTACATATTATCTTTATTGTAAATCCAAAGGTCATACATTAAATCAAATTGTGTCTACTTTTGTACCAAAAAGTATATGTAATGACAAACTAGTGTATAATTTTTGTCGCCAAACGATTTCATGTTTATGTGAACTTTTATCAATAAAAAAACTATTTAAACAGTACTCACCATGTGTCTGTCTTCATTCACAATGGATTTCCCAGCCTTGCAAACACCGTGTAATTTGGTTCTCAGCGGTGTCACGCAAAGTGGTAAAAGTTTTTGGACGAAACAATTACTCAGTTTCAAACGGGAAATTTTTCACAAGTACCGGATAAAATAGTATGGTTCTATGGAATATATCAAAGCTTGTTCGATGAGATAGAGGGTGTAACTTTTGTAGAAGGGCTTCCATCTGATTATCGAGAATACATAGGAAATAATACATTATTTATAATAGATGATCTAATGCATGAATGGCGGAAACAGTAAAAACATATGTCAACTTTTTACGAGAGGTTCGCATCATTTAAATATAAGTGTGTATTTTTATAACACAAAACTTTTTTCACCAAGGTTCCCAAATGAGGGAGATAACCTTGAACGCACATTACCTTGTACTTTTAAGAATCGTAGAGATATGTCTCAGATAACACATTTGGGAAGCAATTGGTTCCCTAGACATTTAAAATTTTTTCAAGAAGTCTTACGAAGACGCTACTAAAAAACCCTATTCATACTTGTTTATTGATTTTATACCCTCAAACTGATGAAAAAATGCGTTTGCGCACCAACATTTTACCCAATCAGATACAATATGTTTATCAGTTGAAAAATAGTATAAATAGAAACATTCTGAATTTTTATTAGTTTTCAAGATGGACACCATGCAAAAAGGATCTTAATCGCCTGCAACTTTTACAAATTTGTCCTATCAAATTACGAAAAAGTCTTTTAAAAAAGCTCCCAAACTCTTTATCCGATTAATCTGCCTACTGTAGGTCTTAATTTATTAAAAGGAAACATTCCGACGTTCCCTATTGGCTAAAGACGCTCTTTAAGAAAAACACAAGAATACCTACGAAAAGCTGCACTAAATCGCCCCCCCCCCCTGTGTGTGTGGTCTTTGGGGGGGGTGGGGGGAGAGACAAGGGGGGGGGAGGGGGGGGGGGGGGGGGGGAGGGGGGGGGGGGACTCCGAGTGGGGAGGTGTTGTTAATCTTCTTGGGTCTATCGAAGCTTGGCATACTAGGAAACATTTGTTGGTTAACTTAGAGATTGTGTGTGCATTTTTGGGGGGGTTTTGTTTGTGGTGTGTTAAGAGGAAGGGAGGTAGTATTTAGATGTTAAAGGGGATGTGAGTTTGGGTGTGGATTTGGGTTGTTGAGATAAAATGTTTGGTGGTTATGTATTGGAATAAGGTTATGATTTTTTGGTTTGGGTGGTTTGTTTTGTTGGTTTTTTGTTGTGTTGAGGATTTGGGTGATAGTATTTGTGGGGTTTAGTGTGGTGGAAAGGGGTTGTTTTTATTTAGGTTTATGGGTTTTAGTGTTGGATGATTTAAGGGTATTAGGTTGGGTGTTGAGTGATGATGGAGGTGTATTAATGAGGATGGATGAGATTAAGATTGTTGTTTTGTGTATGATTTGTTTTTAAAGTGTAGTATGGTGGTGTTTTGGAGGGTAAGGGGATTGTTTGTATGATGATTAGAAGTTGGGTTGGGGGTTTTTTTTGAAGTGGGGTAGTATAGGTGATTTTGGTATTAGATGGTGTTTTTGTTTTATGGAAAGATGAATTGGGAGGTAAGGGATTGTGTGGGGATAATATATTGTTTTAGTATGGTGGGATTGTATGTGGGGGTTTTGATTGGTTTAAGTTGTGGAAGTGTATGGGGTGTTTTTTGATATGGAGGGTGGTTTTATAAGAAGGTTTTAGATTGAATAAGGTTTTGATAGGTTAGTTTTTGGGTTTAAGGAATTAGTTGAGGGTGTTTTGGGTTTGGTGGGGGTTGTTTTGTGGGGTGGAGGGAGTTTGGGGGTGAGGGGAGGGGGAAATAGTTTATATGTTTGTGTTGATTAGGGTTTGTTAAATGGGAGTATGAAGAGTGTTGATTTAGTGGGTGTGTTGGTGAAGTGGGTAGGAGAAGGGGATATGTTTGGTAGTTGGGTTTTATTTGGTTTTGTGTGGGTGAGTAGGTTGTTTTTAGTTAGGGGGGTGAGTAGGGGTTTTATGTTTGGTGGGATGGGTTTGTTTAGTTAGGGGGGTGAGGTAGGAGTTTTATGTTTGGTGAGGTTGTTGTTGTGGTGATTTATATATTGAGAAGAGTGATTGTGTGGAGTAGGGGTTGGGGGGGGTTTGGATTTGTTGTGGATTTGGTTTGGTGTGTTGTGGGTAAAAATATTTTTTTGGTGGGAGGTTGTTTTAAGGTGGGGGAGTTGTATAGATGGGTTTGTATTATGATGGTTGTTTTAAGGTGTAGGGGTTGGTGAAAAGGGTGTTGGAGGTTGTGGGTTTTTGGTTGATAGGGTGTTTGGTGGGTATTGGTTTGTTTGTTGTTTAGGGATTTTGTTTTTTTTTGTTTTTTGGGGTTTTTGGGGAGGGTGTTTGGTTTTTATGGGTTTTGGTGGGGTGGGGTTGGATAGAAGGTGGTTTTTTTTTTTTTGTGGAGGTGTTTGTTTTTATAGGTGATTTTTGTGGATAGGTTTTTGGTTGTATGATTTGTTTGTTTTAATGGGTGTTTGGTGGATTGATGGGTGTTTTGTTTTTGTTTGATAGTTTTGTTTGGTAGTTTTTTTGTTTTATGGGTTATTTGTTTTAGGTTGTTGGGTGTGGTAGGGTTTAGTTGTTTTTTTTTGGATATAGTTTTAATTGGTGTATTGTTTTATGTTTTTGTATAGTGGATTATTGTGTTTATGTTGTATGTATTTAATGTGTTTTTTTTTTCTTGTATAATTGTATATGTTTAATTAGTTTATAATAATACATTTGAATATATTTAAACTGGATTAATTTTTTTTCTTGATAATTAAATACTTTTCTTATTAAACATTATTTTTAGATGAATTAAATATTATTTTAGTAAAGATTTTAAAATAAATAGACACATATACACAGAAATAAAAACAAATTAGGTACAAATCAACACATTTATTTTTACATACTATAATTTAAACTCACTTTCAATAAATTGCATATAATCCTTTACACACAGCGAGTTGAAAAATTCCTTATTGAAGTTGCATTTACAATATTGATCTTTTAATGTCTTTGCAATAGTATGCATATTCAGGTAAAGATAACATTTTTTACCAACGCGATGAAATTTGTCCGCATCGGACAACTGTAAACAGCAATGTCTGTTTTGTCCGGGTGAGTTTACCTTACACCCTTCACACGAAAAGAGTTTATTTACAATAAATCGAAGTTCTTGTATACATTCTTTATAAATGTTCTCTTTGCTCACTGAAGCACTGTCATGCATGTCTTGCTGACAGGGTGTCAAATTTACACATAAGAGTTGTGGTAAGTACACAGTAAAAAGAATATCCACAAGAATTTGCGTTATTGTTGGTGAAATCTCATTTAATTTTAATATTTGGCTTTCACACAATTTAACACATGATGGTTTTAAAGAATACACATCCTCATTTCGAAAAATTTGTTGGAGCACGCAATATTCCTCGTCATGTCTAAATACAGCTAACTGATTGTTAGCAATAAACGAGGTATTAGAATAATGCAAATTGAAATCACAGTAGTTTTTCACTCAGTTCAGCCCAAGTTTGAGGCAGCATAAGTATCCCTCTTTTGGTAGGAAACCATTCATATTCGTTTATGTAGTTACACTCGCGAATATGCAGACGAATTCCTTTTTCTTTATCACAGTATAACAATATAAACATACCCCATTCGAGTGACCACCAGCTGAGAAGACTGTTCCTCTCTTCATAGAGTTGCTCCAACCAGTCACCGCTGGGTATAAAAGAGTCCTCCACGTTACTCTTTTTCTGAGCAGGGGTAGTAATAGAGTTTAATTTACGTTTACGAGTGGAAGGCACTAATTTTCTAAAAGTCACGCTAATCCTGGATTCTTTAACGTCAGGTTCAGCGGGTATTCCATGCGTGAATAGTTTTATTCGTTGGGTGCTTCATTTGGTACAGGGAACCGTGAGCAAGCTGAATAGACACCATATCGCAATTCGGTCTTTTAAATTCGATGCTTCTTTGAGCACCGAAACTTAGCACACAAATCGGCACGGAAGGGTCTAGACTGCTTTCATTATCCTTATGATGTCCAATTTTTGAAGTCCCGTCTGGGTAATAATTCAGCAGCACGTAGTTGAACTGTTTACTCGTCACTTTTTGCACGTCATCACGCAACTTTTGAAGAAGGGGGCACCAGGGATGAGTTTCAACAGATGTACCAGAAAACTCATAGCTTAATTCATCATCACCGAAAGCCAGCACCTTGCGATTTGGGGGTATATTGTTTACCCGAAATTTTGCAGAGTGAGCGTTTGAAATGGCAGCTCCAATAGCTCGTTGAATATTTTATCTGCATCACTTTGAGTATAAAACTCTGGAGTAATAATCAAAATTTAGTTGATTCTCTGTATTAGAAGTCATTTTTGAACTTTAAAACACTTTTAAAAAACTATAAAGCAAGAGCGAGTAAAATTGCGTCCGAACGCATAGAAATTTAAACTGGAAATGGCTTATAGTGGTTCCTACCAGTTATCAATGCTGTGGCATGAGTAAGTGGGGGTATCATTGCTTATCAGCGATTAAGCGGGGGAATCGTTGGCTCATCAGAAAAGGTGGGCAGGTTCTAAGATGACCACTGTTTTTTGTTTATTGAGTCATGGGAGGTTCTAATCTTCACACATTGGTTTATCAGAGAAGGAGGGCAGTTCTAAGATGACCAATGTTTATTGAGTCTTCGGGAGGGTTCCTTATCTATTGATATGTAGATAAGGGAACCCTCTACTACTATAAGGATAGTAGATAAGGAGATCATTTCTATTCTGTTCACCTACAAGTGTGCACGAATTTTTGTTCAGCTCTCTATACTAGTAAGACGTGTATTCTATTTACATAGGTGGAGGGGGTGGGGGGGGGGGGGGGGCTTCTTATGAGATTGTCAGTGTTGGATTTGGGGGGTCAGACGAGAAAGTAAGTACATATTCTTTTATTTTATTTTTTAGGGGGGTGGGAGTGTTTGGATGGGAGTATTGTAGATGATTGTTATAGGGGTGGGGGATTATGTTTGTTTGAGTATGGAGGTGGGTGGTATGTGGTTATTGTGTTGTAGGTGGAGTTTGGAGGGGTTGTTAATGGGAGTTTTGTTGGTGGGTTGGTGTTGGGAGTGTATGGGTTATGGTTTAGAGTTGGATTAGAGTAAGAATGGTGGTGTTGGTGGAAGGTTTTAGGAGAGGCGTGATTGAAGGTTTGTTTATATAGGGTAATTAAGTAGTTTGTTTATTGGAGGGTAGTTGATTGCTTGTGGTATTTTGTTTATGTGAGTGGTTGTTTATTCGCGGAATGGAAAATTTGTTTCGGTAATTGATTAGCGTAATTAAAAGTTTGTTTGATTTTTTTATTTCGCGTAATGAAAAGTTTGTTTCGGTAATTAAGTAGTATTTATTCGCGTAATGAAAAGCTTGTTTATTTAATTAAGTAGTATTTATTAGCGTAATGAAAAATTTGTTTCGGTAATTTATTAACGTAATGAAAAGTTTGTTTATTTAATTTATTAGCGTAATGAAAAATTTGTTTAGGTAATTAAGTAGTATTTATTAGCGTAATGAAAAGTTTGTTTATTTAATTAGGTAGTATTTATTAGCGTAATGAAAAGTTTGTTTAGATAATTAAGTAGTATTTATTAACGTAATATTAGAAGCTTGTTTATTTAATTAAGTAGTATTTATTAGCGTAATGAAAAGCTTGTTTAATTAATATAGTATTTATAAACGTAATATTAAAAGCTTGTTTATTTAATTAAGTAGTATTTATTAGCGTAATGAAAAGCTTGTTTAATTAATAAAGTAGTATTTATTAACGTAATTAAAAGCTTGTTTAATTAATAAAGTATTATGTTGCAATAACCTAATTCTATTTTTTATATTTTTCAGTTTATCGACTTTGGAGTGCCAATGGAGGAGCTCAACAGACTTACAGACGAAGGCAGTAAAGCTGATGATTTAGAGCCTCAACCTGGACCTTCGTATGCTAAAGAGGCATCTAGTGATTTACAAGCGAGACCCTCTACTGGTCACGTAAGTGTTATTTTAAAGTATATTTTAAAGAAAAGCATCGTAACAGTGTATTTAAAAATAAGAGGTTATTCAATATTTATTTAAAAACGATACGTAGTAAAATTGATACTTTTATTAGAAGGATGATTATCAAAGTGTGTCTCATGTTCTGATAATAAGTACTCAGTAAGATTGAGTGTATTAATGACATAAATTAAAAAGTACTTAGAACACTTTTACTATACATCAGATTTTTAGCGTTATGCTCAATACGTAAATAAATAATGAAATTTTATTATGTAATGCTGTTTAAGTGCAGAGTCATATGCAGTTATTTTAGTAAAGACTTGTGTGCGTGTTTGGATCACTACCAGTTCATGTTTTAATAAGAGTTGAGTGTAAAGGGATATTTAAAAATTTGTATGTTTAGTGCACTTGCACTTTTTAAGTTTAGGTAATTATTTCAAATGATAAAAATGTGTGCATGCTGCAAATATATTTTTAGTAAGGTATGTTTATATTAAAAAGTACTTAGGGTTCATGTGGTGTGAATACTTTTAAATTTTTAGCGTTGATACGCTTATTTTAAAAATCGATTGATGTGTTTTTTCTACTTTTTAAAAATGTGTTTATGGTTTAAAAAAAATTTTGGTGTGTTTATTTATTTAAAAATGGATTGATATATTTTTTCTACTTTTAAAAAATGTGTTTATGCTTTAAAAAAATTTAGCGTTGATATGCTGTGTTTATTTATTTTAAAAATGCATATCATGGTTTTAAAAAATTTAGCGTTGATACGCTTTGTTTATTTATTTAAAAATGGATTGATATATTTTTTCTACTTTTAAAAAATGTGTTTATGGTTTTAAAAAATTTAGCGTTGATACGCTTAGCTTTATTTATTTAAAAATGGATTGATATATTTTTTTCTACTTTAAAAAATGTGTTATGGTTTAAAAATTTAGCGTGATCGCTTAGCTTTATTTATAAAATGGATTATGTTTTTTTACTTTTAAAAATGCTTATGGTTTTAAAAATTTAGCGTTGATACGCTGTGTTTATTTATTTAAAAATGGTTGATATATTTTTCTACTTTTAAAAATGCATATATGGTTTTAAAAATTTAGCGTTGTTTATTTATTAAAAATGTGTTTTTTCTAGTTGATTACTTTTAAAAAGTGTTATGTTTAAAAATTTTGGTGTTGATAGGATTGGGTTTTTAGTGAATATATTCTAAGGTATGATTGTTTTTTTTATTGTGTATTTTATGTTAAAAAGTATGGTAAGTCTAAGGTACGAAATAGGTTACTTGTATTTATTTACTAGGGTACAATCCATACATTGGTTAGGATATTTTTATAGTAGGTTTGTTGTATGTGGGTTTAAATAAGTATTCTAAAGTCGCATTTTTTGGATCTTTTATAGATCTACGACCAGTGTGGAAAATCCTTCACTCTGAAGAAGAAGTCGTTAACTCAACATATGAAGATTCATGCTGGGATTAAACCCTTTACTTGTGAAGTCTGTAATAAGACCTTTGCCAGGCAATATGATTTAAATCGGCATTTTCAAATACACTCTAGAGGATTTAGGTGTAGCGAGTGTCCCCTGCAATTTTCGCTAAAAACTGAACTCCAGGAGCATATCCGCGTAAGCCATAAAAAACGCAAGGCAGGTCCATCCACTTCCAATTGAAAGCGGGCGAAGAAACAAAAAATTTTGGATGTTTTTTCACCCCACGAGATAGAGCCTAGCGAAGAGAATGAAGTGGATTTAAAATTGTTTTTTGAGGAAGCGTCTCCAAAAATACATCAATATTTGCATGAGGAACTAGAAGAGAACGCCTTGAAGTGGTACGCGGTATTAAAAGTTCAGATGTCGCGCATAAGCCAAGAGGTTGAGGAAGATATAATCACTTGTCATTTCCGGTCCAAATGCCTAATTCAGCTTGCACCCTTTACCATCGAAGGGCATATAAAAGAGGCCCAAGAAAAAATCGAGAAGTCTTTTGAAGAGTTCACACAGAGAGGTTCCGGTTGGGTATTGCACAAAATTTTAAAATTAGAACTTCGTTGTGCAGTCTACCATCCTTTAGCGGCGAGCAGTTACATCCCCCTCCCCCCTCAACTTGCAGCTAAGAAGGCAATAGTTAATATCAAAAATGAAGATCAAAAGTGTTTGGTATGGTGTTTACTTGCTCACATGATGAATATCGATCGATCACTAAATCCTGAACGAATGCATCATTATGAAGCCTTCGAAGAGGAAATTAAGATGGGAGATATTCAGTATCCGGTACCCATACCTAAAATACCTATAATAGAAAAACTGAACAACTTAAGAATTAATGTGTTTGGATATGAAAAGGAAGTCTTCCCTTTGTTTATTTCAAACCGAGAAGATGAAGACTGTATCAATTTATTACTCATTGCCAATGAAGAGATCCAACATTACTGTCTAATTAGAAGTTTTTCGAGACTGCTATCTGATTTAACACAATACAATGGCCGCATGTATTATTGTTATCGATGCATGCATCGATTTACGGAGGAAAAAAATTTAAAGGAGCATACACCATTATGTAACATGCACGCGCCTCAGAAAATATACATGCCCACAGAAGAAGATAAATTATTGTATTTTAAAAAACAGCAGTATCAACTCGAACTACCCTATATCGTTTATGCAGATTTTGAGTCGTTAATCGCACCCTTTGATACAGCACAGCCTAATCCGAAGACCGCTTATACAGAGAAAACATCTTGTCACGTTCCTTGTGGATATGCATATATTATCGTTGGCCCAGATGGCAAATCTTTCAAACCCATACAGTATTATAGAGGGGAAAATGCTGTGGACCACTTTTTAACAAAATTGGTTCAAGAAAAAGAGGAACTGGCAGAAATTTTAACGAAGATAGTGCCCATTTGTATGACCCCTCAAAATGAATTTGGTTTCAATCAAGCAACACGATGCTTCCTATGCAAGAAGTTTTTAGGGAAGGATCGCGTTAGGGATCACGATCACCTTACCGGTCGCTACAGAGGGGCTTTACACAATAAATGTAATTTGAAGTATCGTTTGCAGAAGAAAATTCCCATTGTATTTCACAATTTGAAGCAATATGATGGGCATCTGTTAATGCAAGGATTGGGTAAAATTAAAGACCATAAAATCGAGGTCATTCCTACAAACATGGAGAAATATATTTCTTTCTCCCTTTCCAAGCAACATAATAAGAGTAAAATTACACTGCAGTTCATAGATAGTTTTCAGTTTCTAAGTGCTTCTTTAGAAAAACTCGTTAAGAATTTGCCAAAGGACCAGTTTAACATTTTAAAGGAAAATATTCAGCATCCAAGTTTAGATTTATTGTTAAAAAAGGGCGTCTACCCCTATGAATATATTTCCTGTTTCAAGAAATTTGATGAGACCTGCCTACCTCCCCAAGAAGCATTTTTTAGTAGTTTGACACAGGAGACTATTTCTGATGAAGAGTATGCGCATGCACAGACTGTTTGGCGAGCTTTTAACATCCAAAATCTGGGGGAATATCATGACTTATACGTCAAAAGTGATGTCCTTCAGTTGGCGGATGTGTTTCAAAACTTAGTATTGAAGCTGTGCAAACAATACTATGATTTGGATGCTGCCCATTTATTTACAGCTCCTGGACTCGCATGGCAAGGCTCTTTAAAAATGTTGGAACGACCCCTAGAGTTATTCACGGACATAGATATGCATCTGTTTATCGAGAGGGGCATTCGAGGTGGCATTTCTATGATCACCAAACGCTGGGCACAGGCCAATAACAAATATTTAGAGGGTTATGACCCTTCAAAGCCCAGTTCTTACATCATGTACCTCGACTGTAACAATTTATACGGCGCAAGTATGGTGCAGAGCTTACCACACGGTAATTTTAAGTGGGTATCACCTGAAGACATTGATATAAACACCATTTTATCGATACCTGCAGACGGGCCGCAAGGATACATTTTTGAAGTGGACTTGGACTACCCTCAAGAACTACACCAACTCCATAACGACTACCCCCTAGCAGCCGAGAAAATGAGTGTCTCCCTTAAGGATCTTTCAATGTTATCCATTTTCATGTTGAATGATGCCAAATATAGTGATTGCACCAAGTTAGTCCCCAATTTGAAAAATAAACGAAATTATATCACACATTACAGAAACTTGCAGTTATACTTACAGCTTGGTTTAAAACTAGTTAAAATTCACAAAGTGTTGCAATTTGGCCAATCTCCATGGTTAAAAGATTATATTGAGGGGGGGGGGGGGGGGGGGGGGGGGGGATAGGGGAGACCGATTCTTTTAGCGAAAACAAGGGGGGGGACGAAGGGTTTTGGGGGTGGTGGGGGGGGGGGGGGGGGGGGGGGGGGGGGGGGGGGGGGGGGGGGGGGGATGGTTGGGGAAACAGCGAAAAGGATATGTATTTGTTTGTATTTTTGGTTTCGTTGGGTGAGGGGGGTTGGGTAAGAGGGAGGGGGTGTTGGTGAGGTGGGCGTGGTGCGGAGTGAAAAAAAAAGAGTAAGATTGGATGGGGAGGAAGTGGTGTGGTGTGGGAGGTAGTTTTGAGTTGTTGTGGGTGGGGTGGGTGTGTTGGGGGGGTTGGTGGGGTGGTGGGGTTGTTGTTTTGGTTTGGGTTTTGTGTTGGGTGTTTGGTTGGGTGTTTTTGTTGGGTGTGGTTGGTGGGGGTGTTTTTGTGGTGTTTTTGGTTGTTTGTGGTTGTGTTGGGTTGTGTTGTTTGTTTTTGGGTGGGGTTGTTTTGGTTGTGGGGTGGTGTGGTGTTTTTGGGGTTTTGTTTTTGTGGTTGTGGTTTGGGGGTGTGGTGTGGGGGTTGTGTTTTGGTGTGTGGTTTTTGGTTGTTTGGTTGGTTTGGTGGTTTTTGGGTTGTGGTGTGGGGTTGTGTGGTTTGTTTTGGTGGGGGGTGGGGTTGGTGTGTGGGTTTTGTGTTTGTTTTTGGTTTGTGGTTGGGGTGTTGTGTTTGTTTGTGGGTTTTTTTGTGTTTGTTTGTGTTTGGGTGGTTTGTTGTGTTGTTGTTTTTGTGGTTGGGGTGTGGTTTTATTGTTGGTAGTATGTGGTTAGTGTTTGTTTTTTTTTGTTTTGGTGATAGTTGGGTGTTTTGGGTGGTGTTTTTTTGTGGGGTGTTGTTGGTTTTTTGGTTTGTGTTGTGTTTGGTTTTGTTTGGGGGTTGGTTTTTGTTTTTTGTGGTGGTTTTTTTGGGGTTTTTTGTTGGGGTGTGTTGGTTTGGGGGGTTTTTTTTTTTTTTTTTGTGTTTTTTTTTTTGTGTGGGGGTTAGTGTGGTTGTTTTGTTGTTTTTGGTTGTGGGTTTTTTTTTTTGGGGGGTTTTTTGGTTTTTTGGGTGTTGGTGTGTTGGGTGTGGAAGGGGGGGGGTTAGAAGGGTGGGGTATGGGAGGGAGAGTTAAGGTGGGTTGGTGGTGGGTTTTTTTTTTTATTATTAATGAAGAGGTGGGTAGAGTTACTAGGGAGAATGATGGTGTGAGTTGAGGTGTTTATATGGTTTTGGGGTGGGGTTTGTGAGGTTTAGTTATTAGAAGAGGATGTGGTACGTATTTTTTTTTATATATTTTTTATTTACTGGTGTAATTGAATTTAGTGATAAATTAGTAAAATTATGTCTTTGTTTTCAATTGAGAGATTAGAATGCTATGTAGATTTTAGTGTTAATTTAAGATGTTGTTGTAGTGTTGTTATTTATGTAAATTTTTGATAGTCAAATTTTTGGAAAATTTTTGTCACAATCTGAAAAAATTACAAGTCCCCTTATTTGAAAAAAAGGAAAAACAATTCTTATCAACCCTTTGAACATCCGGTCTTAGCATCCGCTCCCCACATCCGGTCCGACCACGCCCCCCCTCTCTCTCGACCCAGGGAACGCACTTGTATGGCTGCGCACGATTAACATGGCTGCGCATGAGCAGAACTCTTATTTCCTTACTACTCTGCAGAATGTTGTTATTAGGCAGTGTCTTTCTTTGGCCTTGTTCAGACTTTGTACAACTTGTTTTCAGTGTTAACCCATAGATGCGAATTATTAACTGCAAATTTAATTACAAAGTGTGGTAATTTAACTTTAAAGTCGTTGTCAGGGATAAGATGGTCTGCCAATGCGGATGCAGTTCAGGCATTAAAAAGGAATTATAGTGTTATTTTAAACACTTTATCTCTCCTTTCAAAGTGTGATAATGAGAGTGCTATTGCAAGACATGAAGCTGGTTCATTATTTTTAAAATTAAAACAGTTCGAATCAGCACTGATGACATTCATTTGGGACAGCATTTTCCAAAGAATGTATAGTGCCAGCAAAACAGTTCAGTCTGTTGACTGTGAAATGACTGGTATTGTCTCATTATAGTCATCATTAATTGATTTCATAAACACTGTGAGAAACAATTTTTCAGCATATGAAAATCAAGCAGAAGTATTAGTTGGAACAAGGAAATATACAGCTTCACGTTCTAAAAAAATCTGCTAAAAGCAAAATGCTTGATGAAAGTTCATCTACTGCTGCTGTTTTTATAGAAGGAGAACGCTTTTATATCAAGTCCATTATGTAATTTGTGACTCTATCATCACAGAATTAGATAAAAGAAAATCTGCATATGCTTTCTTGGAGTCCAGATTCAGATTTATGTATAATAAGACTATCTCAGAAGACATTATTCAAGAATGTGCGAAAGATTTTCAAAATATTTACTCAGATGACATTGAAGAAGAATTTGCTGATAAATTTCTACAGTTTAACAACTTTACTAGTCATTTAAAACTTGTTGATAAGCTCAAAATGATGAAATCATTAAATATTGGACATACATTTCCAAATGTAGAAACTGCCTTAAGAATAGTTTTATCCATACCTTTAACAAATTGTTCCAGTGAACGCTCTTTTTCAGATTTGAAACGTATTAAAAATCATTTAAGATCATCTCTTTCTCGAAAAAATTTAAGCGGTCTTGCTCTTTTGGCAATCGAAAGTGATATCACCGATAGATTAAAATTTGATGACATCATTGAAGATTTTGCAAATTGTAAAGCAAGGAAGAAACCTATGTAAAGTAACAGTTTACAAAATTGAAGAACAGAGGTAAGCAAGAAGCGAGCGAAACAAAACACTAACACAAAGTAGAAGTTGAAGTTCTTTTCGCTAGCATCCACTACAGACAGCAGGGTATAATCTCCCGTAGTCGGTTAAGCAAACGCTTGGTTGCATGACGTCACATTGAACTCATCTGAGGAGCATCATCCAATCAAATTTCCCTGCAGGGTTCGGGTGACGTCAATTTGATGTCATGCAACCGAACCTTCAGTCAACCGACTACTTTCACTTCGCCCCAAAAGAAAGAAAGAAAATATTAAAAATGCGTCTAAAAATAAAACTGAATTTTAAGTTGTTTTTCTGTCATTTTCGGGCCCCCTGTCAAAATCTGAGGGGAAGCTCAAGCTTCCCGAGCCTTTTCCGTAATCAGGTCCTGCTACCAATGGGCAGTACAAATACCTACAAGCGCTTATCCTGCAAAGGTGGTAGGTATTTGCCCTTGGTAATACCTGTTGGCGAGATTTGAAATTTTACTGTAGATAACTGGGATTACACTCTCTCAGTTGATTGCTAGGGAATCGTCCGAAGCATTGCGGTTGTCCAGCAACAATGTAATTAAGACTGGTTAGTTCTATTTTTGTAAATCAAATAATAATATTGATAATACTCACAATAATAATAATAATAATAATAAATAATTAAGAAAATAAAAATCAAAGGTTGTAAAAGAATGATAAGTAGTACTAAAACTCCGAAAAACTTACTTTTATATTCGGTTAGCCATGTATGCGTATTGGCGAAGTCAGCAGCAAGCGGCGTTTATTGGGAGCCTATCCAGAGAACGCAGAAAAGTCAAGACACAGGAAGATCAGAAGTAGGGGAAGGAGTTCCAAGCGTTATTGAGCCCCAAGCGTCATCTGGAAGGAAGCTCTTTTCAAGCGTTGTTGCATGAAATCCTCGGTCGCCGAAGCCGAAAGTCGAACACCATATTCATTGAAATAGCTGCTATTTTTCATGAGAAGTTTGCATTAAAACGGATTCAAAAAACTCTATTCGGTATATTTTACAGATTTTGGGTTTGTCAGCAGTTCCTTTTATTGAAATAGCTGTGTATGTGTGTTGATGAAGTCAGCAGACAAGCGATGTCGTATTGGGAGCCGATCCAGTGAACGCACAAGAGTCAAGACACAGGAAGATCAGAAGCAGGGGAAGGAGTTCCAAGCGTTATTGAGCCCCAAGCGTCATCTGGAAGGAAGCACTCGCTTTTCAAGAGTTGTTGTATGAAATCGTAGGTCGCCGAAGACGAAAGTCGAACTCTATATTCGTTGAAATAACTGCTATTTTTCATCAGAAGTTTGCGTTAAAATGGATTCAAAAAACTCTATACGGTATATTTTACACATTTTGCGTTCGTCGACTGTTTAGCCATAAAGAATATAGTTGGAACACGTGAAATCAATTAATAAAACTGAAATATAACGTATTAAAAAATTACGCAATATCAACGCCACCCACCACTCCTTTAGTCCAATAATTTAAACGCAATAAATATTAAGGAATCCGGACTCTTATTGTAGAGATTAGTCTTCTCCTGGAAGAAAATGAAGCTTTACCTGAAATTGATATTCAGTATTCTTTAATTCTACGTGGATAAAATGTTAAATATACATTTGTTAATCTTGTACATGAAGAACGCTTGATAAAACACAATTTTATATTCGATACTTATTAAAAAGGATTTAAAGTAATTATACAAAAATAAATTAATAACTCGGCTGTTCAAGCCTCGTCAGGGGGAGACCCCCCCCTGAACCTTCCTAATTTTTTAGTTTCATTATTGCCATATTAAAACGATATTAATAGACTATGTCATTTTATCTCTCATCTTTCGAGTATTTCGCCTGGTAACCCTTTGTTGAAATTTTTGTGATTGTAACCTATTTATATAAAAATACATGTGATGCATATTCTACAGCTTACGAAATATTGTAACAATAGATTAAAGCTGTTGTGAACTAATAGTATTTAATTATATCTAAAACTATGTCGCATACTTTTATGTCGCATTTTTGGGACAAATTTTTCGGACAATTTTCAATAAAGGGGGTGCGAGATAAAATGACATAGTCATTAATAAGTATTTGAAAATGCACATAAATATAATCAGTATTATATATAAAACTTACACATGAAACCAGAGGCTAAGCTAATGTTTTCAGCGATCCGGGGCAACTGAAGATATTGAAAATTAACTCAACAATTGAAAATCAACACACCAAATTTAAATGCTCATAATGTATAACATGTAGCAAAATTTTTTAAAGCCCCGAAATTTATTAATTAGAGTTAAAAAAAAATTCGAACTACCAAGCATTGTCTTTTACAAGATGTACGTAATTGATTACTTTCTTTAATTTCGTATTGATAAGATCGCAAAAATAACTGCATTATTAAAAAAAATCATATTTATTAAGAATTCTTAAAAATATTCAAATGAATATTTTATTCAACAGTTCTTTCCTAAGTTCAACGTTTCACCAAATAACCGTTGAAATCAGAGATTTAAAACCAATGTCATGTACGTTGAACCGTATTAATGGTTCACCCGAAAATGTCTTATAAAAAAGCCAACTACCGACTGAACCCAGATTTCGGTTCAACTATAAAGAACAGACTTCTCCGGTGAACTAACATAGCCGCCGTTAGCTCACGTTAGGAGGTTAGCGGCGATTGCAAAAATAAGAAAAAACTGCCTCGTGAATTCTTCGAAAAGAAAAATCTTTCTAAAGTGGAAGAAAGAACCTTTGTTAAAAAATGCAGGCTGTATAAAGGAGCTACCACATTTGACATCGAATAAACACGTTTGACAGCAATGGCTATCTACATTTATTTAAAAGAGAACGGAAACTGATTATAGCTCATAAACACATAAAATTTTTGAGTTACAATTACTTTTCTAAAATCACTTGTAAAATACCAGAGCTCAGTATTCTATTTTTAACAAGAAATGTTTTTATTGCAAATTGTCTTTGCGAAACAATTTTGTCAGTCGTGACTTAGTTGTCAACCGCGATCATTTGAACCAGTCTTTTGGGTTCTAGTCTCGAGAAGACTTTTATTTTCCTTTCCTTCTAGTAATGTATATTAATTTTGCTATGTAATGGTACTTGAGAAAACACTGCTAAAATGCTTTTTAAGTACTGATGGAGCGTATGCACATTTATAATTTTTTTACTGAAAGTTATTCTCATAAATTATTTTTTAAAAATAGAAAAATTACATTGCAGCAAAAAGTTGTATTAGAAATAATTTTCAAATATTTTAAAAAGATACTTTTACTTACTTTTTTCGGAAACGTGACAGCATAGAAAAAAATTTCCTTATTTTTCGGAAGCACTTTTTCTGTAAATAAAAACGAAAAATTAGAAATTTACATTTAATCTACCTAATATGAATGCAGTACAATTTCTATTTAAAAATCGTAAAATTAAATGAAACAATACACACGCAACCATACATGAAAAAAAAATATATGCATACAAAAGAAGATTTTATAAGAAATATATTGCGTCCTTATAGACTTTTAAAGGTTTGTTTACGTTCTTAAGTAACGGGATGTTTAAAGTGAATACTAATACATAATAGTTAAAATTTGTACTACTCATTATCATTAATTAAATCTCGGATTTAAAATTTATTTTAATTTTTTTGCTACTTTTTAAAAATTAAGCTTCTACTACATATAAGTATCCATTAGTTATTTACTTTAATATATTTTGGTATTTTTAATTTATTTAGAAAAGCTTGTTCAGTGAAACTGATTTATTGAAGAACAAAAAGAAGAACCGCATTTTCTTTTTTTTTTTATATATAAAATTTCAACTCATTCAGCGGGCATGCAATACTTATCTCGTGGAAATATTTACACTAATCTTGACTTCATTAATATAATTCTATCATCATATTAAATAATTATTTATATAATTAACTTCAACTAGAAGTTGAAGTTAAAATTAAATATTTGTGCTGCTAGTTTCGGGATAATTATGTTTTTATTGAGAAGCTTTCAAGTCTATAGAACCATTTCATAGATGCGAAGCACATTTTTTTTTTTTTATGATCTTACCTTTTCGGGAGCACTTTTTTCTTCTTCCCCATTTACGTTAACCACTCTAAAAGAAACAAATACATTTTAGTTTATGGAAACATTTAAATTATTTGCAGTTGTGAAGGAAAATATGTATAAATTAAAAGACAAATTTCTGAAGATTTTCAGCTCCAATTTCTTAATCTTTCTTTCTCAGGGAAGATTTCCATATTCGATGAAAAGAATTCCTTAAATTGAATGATTTACTGCAAAAAGGGGGTAGCTCCATCTACGGGAGTTTGGAGGTACGTGTACAAACTCACAGTAAAACTAAAATAAAAATAAAATCTGAAATATTTTCATATTTTAAATACTATATTAATAATACACTAAAGTGTTACATATTAAAAGCGTATCGTAATCTACGCGTCTTTCCTATTTTCTTTCCTTATTCCATTATGTTTTAAAGTGTATCATTATCTATCAGTGGGCCGTATTTTTCCTCCTTGGTCCACAAAAAACTTAATTTGGAATCGAAATCTACATTAAAATCGCCTACTAAAGCTGTTTTCCAATCTTCGCCAAGAATATTAACTACTCTTCCCCATAATAATTACTCTTTGGAATGGTCATCCTAATCCATGAGTATGCCGTGTTGGTCTTTCTTGTTCCACAAAAGACTTCTTCAGAACTGAAATATATGTTAAACTCACCTATCAAAACTGTTTAGCAGTCTTCGTCAGGCATATTCTAGCTATCCTTCATCTTTTTAAATAGTTTTTGGAAAGTGTATCATAATCTATGAGTGTGCCATATTTTTCTTCCCAGTTTCATAAAACACTTCTTTGTAATTGAAATCTATATTAAAATCGCCTACTAAAACTATTTTATAATCTTCGCAAGACATATTCCAACTATACTTTTCCTTTGTAATAAACTGCAGCGTTTGCCAGTTTCTAGCTAAATTTGAAAGATATCGCTAAGCTTGTTTCAGTTTTGAGGACTATTTTTTGGCTCCAAACTTAGCGATAAATCATAAAGAACTGCAAACCTTGGCAACTTGCAACATTTTACTGCCCCCCCCCCTCAACGCTATGCACCGTTTAGACGCATTTGAAAAGTGCCTCACCATGACAAATCGTGTAGACAAGTTATGCCGATGCTAAAAAAATCTGATTGATTTTAATGATACTCAAGTGCTTAAAAAAATCGTTTCATTATAAACGAAAAGATATAGCTCCGATCGTTAGTTCTTGCATTACTCGAGAAATAAACTTGCTTTTCACGTTAGTTATATATATGTATTTCGATTCTTTTTTTTTTTAATAAAATAAAACATTAATTCTTCTTATGCTGAAAAATAACGTAAATCGAGTACAAAAACAAATATTTTCATTCACTATAAACTTTTCAATTGGAATGACACTGAGCTTCAGATAGTTAAATATGCCCTTGAAAGTTTGTTATAGGAAGCTTACTTTAAAATTATCCTTATCAGATAACCGTGACATTAAAATTTAAATTTCAGGCTATTTAGATTTCGTGTGCATTTCGCGGGGGGGGGGGGAGATGTTACTGTCAGTAAATTAAAGAAAGTCAGTAAAAGAAGAATCTTGTAAAGTTTACTTTAGATGCAGAGTTTGCATTGAGTGAATAGTCACTAGTGGTACTTCACAGCTGTCACATGACCACACAGTCTAAAATAATGTTACGAAAAAATTCCAGTAATGCATGTACACGTTATCAAATATGACAACGCCAGAGCTTTGAAATTTCTCTTGTGAACGGCTTAGGTGGGACACTGAAGTGTTTAGAGCGTGTATTCAAATAAAGAAACCGTAGAAAATAAGTTTTTTCCTTGAAAAAAAGAAGCAATTTTCAAAGCATTCGTTAAAATTTAGAATAAAAACAAGTAGTTCAAATTTTCTCACTCTTCAGGAGGTTCTTCTCTGATGTTGTAAAATGCTCGATAATCTTTAAGAGTCCACTTTCCAAATTCATTTCTATATTTCGAATTCTTAAGTTCCTTAAGTGTTTTTTCCCACAGATAGAACACCTTTTCTTCGTGATTACTTAAAAAAAAGTTTAGAGCAAATGAACATTTAAACATTTTATTAATAGTTTAAGATAGTCAATAGCAGCTAAAGTTATGAAGGAAGTATAATGCTAGTAAGTTGCCATATTTATTTGAAAATTGTGAACAATACAGCATTAATACTGAATGAAAGAAAGCATTTCGAAAAATATCCGACAAAACTATGATGCCATAATTTACAGTCTAATATGTTCTAAAAAGACTTTTATTGATGAATATTTGCGAATAGAAAATAAATGAATTTCGTAGCCCTTCACGTATATTTACAGTATTTAATGAATAAAAAAAAATACAGTCAGTTAGAAAAATTGAAATAAAATAATTAATATTATAAAGTGTTAAGAAAGATAAAAATCATAGCGTTTAAACAATACAGATTCAGAAAAACTCTTAAAATTAATTGAAACAAAATATTTTCCCGTTCTATCTTACCTAGGACCAGCACGACGACTGTAATATTCTTCAATCACAATTTCAATGAATTTATACAGACTGATGGGTTTATCTTCTGTGTCAGAAGATCTGAAAATAATTTCATTTAAAAGATGAGGCTCGAAGGGTTAGTACAGACTTCTGATTTTCGAATACTACACACGATGAAAATTTAATTTGAATTTCATCATAATAATTATCAATAACTTGGTAAGAAGCTATTGGTATATTCAAAATAATCTGTTTAAATCTAGAATAAGTTTTACTTGTATTAATACATTTTAGGACATTTCCGAATTTTTGCAAGATGACTGCTGTTAAAGATTTTAAACAACATTACAATAGCATTTACATAATTATAGCAATTAACTGCAGATTTTTCAAAACAGCACATTCCGTTGTAAAAGGGACAACATAAATCTCAAGCTTTCCTTTAAAAAGTGTGAACCCTATTTGCATTTCACCGATAATTTTTTATGCATTTATTTATGGCTCTTTTCTCAGAAAATCTACACGTACGTTTACGTGATCTTTTCTTTTAACATCTAAACGTAAGTTTACGTGATCTTTTCTTTTTATATTGATCTTGCGTTCAATGGAAATGAAATAGAAACTAATTTCTTAATAAGTGTAATCACATTAAAGACAATAGTAACATCGACTAAGTTTCTACAATTTTCCGAAGTCTTTTATATGCTCATTATAGAGCATTTCTCCGAATTTTTCAGTGACTGTGAATAGAAAGAGAGAATTTTCAGTTAATGTTCTCCTTTGATAAAACAGAACCACTTAAGCACTTAGTTATGTTAAATAATCTTTCATTTGAAGCTAAGTTTTAGAAATTAATAATTAGGTACATAAACTTACATTGTAGCTCTTTGAATGCTCAAACATGATATACATAAACCTCTGCATTTAAAACATATTTTGTATGCATAAATTAATAACACTAAAGTAGCATAAGCCAGTTCCAATTAAATTCCAAATAGATCATTCTACAGATGGAATCAAAACTATATATCAGAAATGTAAAGGATGGTAAAGGGAACCAAAGCGATTAAGAATCCCATAGAAATATGGGTCACAAACGTCGTTTTTATGTGTCTGTCATTAATCACTTTAGAAGAAGTGCTGATGTATTCGACCAATTTCTTAACAACCACGAGCTTTCATCCGAGAATTTCATCACTGGAATGAAGTAGAATTTGTAAACTATCAGTTTTACTCAAGTGCTTTCAGTAAAAGATCCATTAGTTTTTGACAGACCATGGTTGGACGTTCCCTGTTACTTCAACACCTTCTTCTAAAGTGATTATTATCAGATATATGAAGACAACATTTCCGACATCACCATGCTATGCGATTCTCAATCGTCTTGATTCCCTCTACAACCCTTAACATTGCTGACTTACAATTTTGAGCTACCCTGTATATGTGGTTTAAAAGACTAATGACTTTATCAATACAAACTGTTCGCGTGGTCTGGAAATTCAGACATACGAAGTTCATGGTCTGAAATTCGAAACATACAATTAAAGAAATATGACGCTAAAATTCGTTTTATAAAATCAAACGGTCACTCCGATTTTTTTAATTAAATTAAACCTCTGATGAAAATATTTCAGTATAAGTCATGCATGTGTATAGTAAGTATATATAAGATAAAGCGAGAAAGTTTGTAGTCTGTATATAAACATTTTGTGTATCGTTTCATTTTAGAAAAAAGAACAAAAGGAAAAGATTTAACACAACCAAAAGACATAATATTTTAATTCATTCAGTTATACTTACGACTTCAAAAGTTCCCCCTTATAATCTCCAAAATCATAAATACTAGCCTGCGGGAGACAGACAAGTGACAAAACTTAAAAATAACATTTTAAAATATTATAAAACTTGTTATACATTCAAACTAGTATACATTTTTCTAATTGGATACATATTCTTCTTTTTCTAAATTAGTATTTCTTAAAATAACGTATTTTCATTGAATGTTTCACTCAGTAGTGGTGTGACGTTTAATTTTTAACACATATGATACTGATTTTTTTTTTTTTTTTTTTTTTTTGTGAAAGAGTCTTGAAATTTGTTTCTCAGTGAAAATGGAAATAGTAACAGTGTTTTTTAAATAACTATACTCTCAAAAAAAGTAATGGAGGGTTGGGAAGGAAAGACGTCATCAATAACATATCCTTACATTCATCAACTTACGGGTTTCGTTAGCCGAAAGAATCCTTTCTAAAAGCATGAATTTTATGGAAATTCCATAGTTTTTACTGAACTATCTTATTCTGCTAAACTAAAAAAAAAGCAGTACAAATTCAGCAATAAAATATTTATATTACGTAGTGACACAATATCAAACATTTTTCAAACAATTATTTTAACTGTATGATATTACATCGACTTCTTGTTAACAAAGCTTTAAAAAAACTTTATTAAAACATTAATTATAACTTACTCTTCGACCAAGAGGCATAGTTAAATAGTTATCTCTTGCAATATGTTAGAAATCTGAGTACCACAAGTAAATTCGCTTCTCAGATGATTTTATCGCAACATCAAAGAAGGGGTTTAATAATACACTGACAAAAGCGTTTGCTACTTTACTGTTACGAAGAATTTTCAACAATAAGCATATGTTCTGTATTGTTAGTTAGTGTTTTGTAACAATGTATAGGTTCAAATTTCGATGCAAAGCATATAAACAATGCTTTTTAATAACAATTATGATACAGAAAAAATCTTTCATGCTATGAATCAATACATCCCCATGTTTTTCGATTTATAAAAAAAATATTTTAAAACAATTTTCACAACCTTTGGTCCGCGGGTAGATGACGGTCACATATATCAAATTTATTAAAAATTAATCGGAAGTAAATGTCGCTCTAACACTTTGAAGCACAAGCATTTTCACTTCAATATAGAAGGCTAACTGAATTGACTGCCCAACTTTGAAAAAGTGCAGCCGTTGCCATCGGTCCATTTAACTACCAAGAGCATGGCTGTCGATGGAATCGCCCATCTGGCGTCACAGAGCTAAAGATATTTCCTGCACAGATCTGTGACACCAGATGTGCGATTCGATGGACCATCATGCTGTTGGTATTTAAATAGACGGGTGGCAGCGGCTGCATTTTTCCATCCTTGGGACTATTTAACCATATTTTATTTGCATTTAGCAGTGCAAGCACTGAAATAAAGAGGCGACCACAACGCGTCCGAGAGATAACTAAAACTGAATAAATAAAATACATGTTTATATAATATTCATTATCTTTCGCTGACGCTGGTCTACGAAATATTCATCCAATTTTTGCCGGTGTACAGATGTACATGATTTGGTAAGCACTGTCTTAAAAGTATCTTTATATACTTACATTGACTATACACCTCCTTTATAGAGAAAAATATTTTCCCTGAAATCTCATATTTTGAACTTAAATGAACATTTTAAACCTCAAAACCCGTACAAAAATTTAAAACACTTTAAACATAATTACTTTAAATTACCACATGCAATTTAACTCGGTGCTTTTTGAGATTGGACATAAGGCAAAATAACTTTTTAGACTAACATGTAGACAAAAACATTGGGTAATCACTCTTATCCCATTTGCCAGTGTTCAGGTTTTTTTTATGAGAGACGGGCTGGAGGAAATTAATCATAACCCGGATATCACATACAGGGTCTCTGAACGTCCATTAGAGTTCAGAGAATGTTTTCTGGACGTTAATAGACTTTCAAAAAACCGTGCGTGGTGCCATGGAAATATCACTTTCTATTGAGAAAAAGCGCACTTTGTGTTGAGAAAAGGGAGTTTTCCCGACATTTTTTTCTATGAACATCTAGGTATTTTTTTAAAAAAGCTCTTAGTTTACCCTAACTTAGTTTACCTCCCTCCCCTTGCATTGTATCGTGTGTATAAAATTTTAGAGTAAAAAAACTTACTACAGATGTGTTCTATCAAACGTGGAGCTTACTCTACATTTAAAAATCTACCAGAACTACCAGAACTGTTTTTTTTCTATAACAAGAACGTTTTAAAACGTTACTATTTCTTAAGTAAAAACTTTAAAAAAGGGGGAGGAGATAGAGAGGTCTTATTTTTGCTATCGATAATGGGAGAAGCTTACCTCGCTATATAAAGGAAGATGTCCTGACTGACTGACGATCATCGTCCAGTCAAATCTACTGGAGATGCAGACATGAAATTTTAGGAGCTTATAGCTTTTGTGGCCAAGCCGTCATTTAAGAAGCGATTTTTAAAAATTCGTACCCAGACGGGGGTGACGGTCCAAAACGTTCTTTTCGCGATTCCCTAGATATCTAAGGGGAAAAAAAGAGACGGCCATAAAATTATTTCTTTAAAATGTAACCAAGAGAAATACTTCAAAATCAGTTTTAAGGTTTTTTAGAATTCGCACCCAAACGGGGATAAGGGCCCAAAACGTTCTTTAACGTTTTTTAGACATTTCCCTTCATATCTGAGAGGGGAAAAGTGGAAAAAAGAGATAGCCGTAAAATTCTTGCTTTAAAATCGCTTTAATAAATTCTTGCTTTAATAAAGCTTTAACTAATAGAAATACTTAAAATCCATTTCCAGGGTTTTTAGAATTCACATCCGAACGGATGTAAGGGGCCGAAACGTTCTTTAACTTCCTTTTCACATTTCCCTTCATTTCTCAGAGAAAGAGATAATCGTATGATTCTTGCATTAAAATGTAACTACCACAAATACCTAAAAATCATTTTCAGGATTTTTTAGAATTCGCACTCGAACTGGGATAAGGGGCCAAAACGTTCTTTTCGCATTCCTCTTCATGCTCAGTGGGAAAAAGAGATATCCGTAAAATTCTTTCTTTAAAATATAACGAACACAAGTGTCTAAAAATTACTCTCATGGTTTTGTAGAGTTCGTGGTGTAAGGGGCCAAAACGTTGTTTTCATATAAGCCTTCATATATGGAAGAAAAATTAAGATAGCCATAAAAATCTTGCATTAAAATGCAAAGAACACAAATTCACAAAAATCATTTTCACAGTTTTTCAAAAATCGACCCCAATAAGGGATGGTTGACAAAAAAAGTGCTTTTCTCGTATATTTTTAGCTCTTGAGTGCCGTTAATTTCAGACAAGGCAATCATTTAATTTAATCATTCAAGGAACTAAAATTTTGCTGGGACAAGCAGATAAATCTATAACTGAAATATACTTAATATTTATTATTTTTTCCATTTGTATTTGTTGGTTTAACAATATCCATTCCGTGCGAAGAACGGGCACTTTAGCTAATCAACAATAAAAGAAAAAGAGGAAGATCTCCCACACACACTAAAAAGGGCTCCCAGATTGTGTTGAGGTTCTGACTCATGGGAAACTTCTCATTTATTCAACGCGTAAACATTAAAATGTATTTTATAATTTAAGAGAGTGTGGTTCCCACCTTTTTTCTCCCTGCGAACTTCTTTTAACATCCGTAAGCACTTGGTGAACCAATTGCGTACACTTAGGGATGGACGCGAGACGAAAAATTGGCGTCTCGCGTCTCGCAAAACAGCTTCACGAAACCTTGGATACACCTTGCAAACCAGTGAGACATTTCGAAGCAGTGATTTTGACATGAGATCAGTAAACTGTCTGTATTAACCTTTTACAGGCTAATGTTCCCAATTGCGAACGTCAAATTAAAAATTTATTGAAAAATTAAATTTTATCGATATTGAGTTGAAAAAATTAGCAGATATAGCTAAAAGATGACATGGAGATGGCTCTGAAACTGTGCTGTAAAAGGTTAATGCATGCATATCTTTGAAGGAAAACATAGATTTTGGATTATCTAGATCAATAATGGAGAACCTTTTTGAGGTATAAAAGTGAATTATTTATATATTTTGTTTATTTTTTATTGTTATTTATTTATTTATTCATTTTACTAACTCTTGGGTCACAAAGTAAGAGGTGTCATTTCGAAAGAGGGAGATGAGGATAGTTAGTTAGAAACTACTTTTTCTTGCTTCTCACTTTTAAAATTGGGTATAAAGTTTATAAAAATCAATTCGTGGATCATGTAAAAGAAAGCGTGGATCATTATCTGACCAGCGCATAGATTCGCTACCACCAGGGATGTGCTTAGGGTTTTAGCGGCCCTAGGCGGAACATATTTAGGAGCCTAGAACCAAAAATAATTGCAGGTCTTTCAAATTTGTCTACTTAATAAATTGTGGATTTTAACATGCTCTCCCTGCCTCAGTAAAAACCCGCTGCTGCTACTGGCTCTAATTAAGTTAATTTGATTCATTAATTTATGCATTAAATGCAATATGTTTCCAATTTGTAAAAAAGCTGCATTCTAGCTACTTAACCATGCTGTAAATTTGGAAAAAGAAACTGTACACAAAATTACAAATTCTGTTTTTTTTCTCGCTTTACTGATGAGCAGTTTTCAGTTCTAGATCAGGAAGTTTATTTGCTTGATACCCACGAATTCAGCAGTTTGTTAGCTGTCTTAAATTTTAGCGACCCTCGCCGGTTGCCCAGTTTGCCAACCCCTAAATACAACTATGGCCACCGAGCTGTACTGTCTGTGTACTAGGTCAAAACAGTAAGCGTGGTTTTTTTAACACGCTTTTATTAGCTTCACCTCTATGTATATTTGTATGCTTGTATGTTTGTAACCGACTCCTTTGAACTCGATTTTGACCCACTTTAAACGGTCAGATTTAATTTAAACTTTGTAGATATATCAAGGATCGATGACAATACAATAATTTCCTCATTTCTTGATTGAAAGTATAACACTTCCAAAGATTACAATCTTAAGAAAACCTTTTTTACTGTGGCCGTGATCGTATAGTGGTTAGTACATTGCGTTGTGGCCGCAATAACCCAGGTTCGAATCCTGGGCACGGCAATATTTTTATTTTTACAAAATATCGTGATTCATCACATTATGGAAGAGTTGAGTACAAGAACATTTTAAGGCCATTCTTTTTAACACGCTTTTATTTGTTGATTAGAGACCTATTTTTCCTTTTTAGTGAGGAAGGTAGCATTTAACTGCAGGTTGATTAATACTTTGGTGCATAGCAGGGGCGTAGCAAGACGGGGGGGGGCTCAGGGGGCTGCTCCCCCACCGAAATGGGACCCTTTACTTAGCTTACAATTTGATATTTAGCTTACAATTGAACTTTAGCTTTAAATTTGATACCCAGGCCACCCCGAAATAAAATCCTGGCTACGCCACTGGTGCACAGTGAAAATAAATTACCTCACAGTTTGTACTTTCCAACTTAGTGTTCCTTAGTGTCTTATGACAGATATCGAAAATTAAAAATAAATTTTAAATACATACAGTTTTAAAAAAACTAAAAAACACGCTTTTATAGCAAATTGAACTAAAAAATGAAAAATAAAAATATGTTTTTTTTTTTTCGCAGACTAATTTCTGAAAAATATACTAGGGATAGAGCTTAATTTGCACAGGAGCTTACCTCCTGTGCTTCTTTTATCAGAGTGATTTTTTTATATACGTATTTGGCAAAACCCAACCGGACTCATGAATGTTGCACTCCGGAGCCCACCAGTATGTTAGCTCAAAATTTTCCCCCTTTTCACATACAAACCGATTTTAGCGGATAGTCTAACCAGGACTCGTTCAAGGCCATCTTGAATAAATAAATATATAAAATCTTAAACACAATCACGTTATGCAAATTAGAGCGAAAACTTTTAATAGAAGAAATGTGATGCAACAATTAAGATGAATCAACATTTTAACAAGAAAAAATGCAGATTATTATAAGGAATATAAAATCAACTTACTTCTAACTAACTGCTAATGATTTGCTGGAACAAATAATCCAATGGCTGAAAGAATCCAGGCATACAATTTTGCAAATTCACAATCTTGATCTAAATCATTTTGTAGCACAAATATTATGAATATATTCAATGAAACTATGCCACTTTACCACGTGCGTGGAACGCGGGATGCCGAGTGTCCTTACTCAAGCAACACAACAATGTTGTTTCAATGTGGTTTAAATGTGAAATGCTAACATACAAAATGTTGTTTCAATGTGAACTTTCAATGTCATTTCCACATGATTTTGTTCAGTTTTCTCCACATTGTTTCAGCATGGACATTGATATAATATTGAAACAACATTGTGAAATCACAAGAGGAAAACAAATAAAAAAAACCAAGATTTTATTTCTTTCATGCAGAATTATTAAAATCATACGGAAATTTACGAAAAATAAAATTGTTGATAATTATCTACTTGAAAATATCACTTTAATTCCCCAGGCAACACACTCATGTTGTTTCAATGTGATTTTCTGGTTAGCATTGTCACATTGAATTTTTACAACAGTAAATGCGAATTAAAATGATGTTTTCAAGTAGATAATTATCAACAATTTTATTTTTCGTAAATTTCCGTATGATTTTAATAATTCTGCATGAAAGAATTAAAATCTTGTTTTTTTTATTTGTTTTCCTCTTGTGATTTCACAATGTTGTTTCAATATTATATGAATGTCCATCCTGAAACAATGTGAACAAAATCATGCGGAAACGACATTGAAAGTTCACATTGAAACAACATTGTTGTGTTGCTTGGGTATCTGTTGGTGTGGGTAAGGTAATTGATAATCCGATAACCTGCTCTTCCCCCGGACATACCTGGAAAATCTCTCCCTCCTTTGACCACGTGACCTCACTTCAATTTCTCGGCTGTCATGGCCTGTACTTTCGAGAGTGGCCTTGACTCGTTCCGCCTCGAGCCGATCGAGTCCTGAAACCAACAGATTTCGGGTTTTCTACTGTGTATTGTTTAGATTTCTTCATGCGGATTTCATTTCTTCATACTCATTTCACTGTTCTGCGAAATAATGAAAATATGTCAATACTATTACATGGGAAAATCTTTGAATTATTTTTATTATTTTAATAGAATGTACTACCGACTCCCGTATAGGGTCACAAGAATTTACAGTACACCACTAAGTATGAACATGAGCCTTATAGAATACTAGCTGAAGCACGGAATGGATATTGTTAAACCAAAAAATACAAATGGAAAATAAATAAATAAATATTAAACATATTTTTAGATTTAATCACCTTAAAAACTGTTTTACAGTATTCGTTAGGCATATTTTATCTATACTTGATACTGCTTGGAATGTGCATCATAATCCGTGAGTGTGTCGTATTTGGCGTTCTTGTTCCATAAAATACTTCTTTAAAATCGAAATCTATATTAAAATCACCTACTAAAACTGTTTCAATTCTCGCGAGGCATATTCTAAGTATACTTCTCCTTTATTTTCATGAATATAGACAACATCATTCCAATTAAATAAACAGTAGCGTTAGGCAATTTCTCTACAAACATGGAAGATATAGATAGGCTGGCTCCAATTTCGGGAACTTAATTTTTTTTTATGCCAAATTTGGCGATAAATCACCAAAAAGTGACAAACCGTCGTGACTTTTCACGTTTAATGTGGCAACCCTTAAAAAGTCATTCGGCCATTCACCAGATAGACAAAAATTTTGTCTGAAATTAACAGCACTCAAGAATTTAGCGGCATCTCTTTTTTCTTCTGTGATACGAAGGAAAATGTGAAAGGAACGTTTTTCCCCCTTACCCCGCGTTTGGGTGAAAATTCTAAAAAAACCTTTAAAATAATTTTTTGGTATTTCTGTTAGTTACATTTTAAATCAAGAATTTTACGGCTGTCTCTTTTAGCCTCTGAGATATGAAGATAAAAGGGAAAAGAACGTTAAAGAATGTTTTAGGCCCTTACCCCTGTTTGGGTAGGAATTCTGAAAAACCCCGAAAAAGATTTTTAGGTATTTCAGCTAGTTACATTTTAAAGCAAGGATTTTGCTCTTATCTCTATTTACTTCTGAGATATAAAAGGAAATGTGAAAAGAACGATTTGGCCCCTTACTCCCGTTCGGATTGGAATTCTAAAAACCTTGAAAACGAATTTTAGGTATTTAATTTAGTTACATTTTAAAGCAATAATTTTGCTCCTATCACATTTTACTTCTGAGATATAAAAGGAAATGTGAAAAGAACGTTAAAGAACATTTTGGCCCCTTACCCCCGTTCGGGTGCGAATTCTAAAAACCCTGAAACTGATATTTAGGAATTTCCGTTATTTACATTTTGAAGCAAAAATTTTGCGGCATCGCTTTTCTCTTCTGAGATACGAAGGAAACTGTGTAAAGAACGTTTTGGTCACTTAACCCCGTTTGGATAAAAATTCTAAAAAACCCTGAAAATGACTTTTAGGTATTTCTATTAGTTACATTTTAAAGGAAGAGTTTTACGGCTATCTCTTTTTTCCTCTGAGATATGAAGGCAAATGTGAAAAGAACGTTTTGGTCCCCTTATCCCTGTTTGGGTGTGAATTTCAAAAAACACTGAAATTGATTTTTAGGCATTTGTATTAGTTACATTTTAAAGCAAGAATTTTACGGCTATCTCTTTTACCCCCCTGAGATATGAAGGAAAACGTGAAAAGAACGTTTTGGGTCGCCACCCCCGTCTGGGTTCGAATTTTAAAAAATCGCTTCTTAAATGACGTCTTGGGCACAAAAGCTATAAGCTCCTAAAATTTCATGTCAATATCTCCAGTAGATTTTGCTGTGGGGTGATCGTATGTCAGTCAGTCAGTCAGTCATTAATTCATTCAATCAGGACATCTTCCTTTATATATAGAGATAACTTCGGTATGATCGTAATTAGTAGAAGTACAAAGCATCGCAATACACAGGAAAGGAGCAATTTATGAGAAAAAATATTACTTTAAATGTTTTTATTTTATTATAAAGCAAATGAATTATTAATAACTATTGATACATATTGGTGGTGGTGGCTGGTAGCCATGTAAGAGGCAATAATTAACGTACTTCTAGATCAGTATCCAAAATCGAAGTCCGCGAGAAAACACGAATTGCCCAGGAAGCCAAATTGACGAGAACCGATGCAGGAGCATTAAACGGACGCCATATAACAACTCAACAACATATCCGCTTATGACTGGCGCTCTTGTCCAGTAGCGGTATCAAATAGAGAGAATTTTAAAAATCAGACGCGCCAAAAAGATGAAACAAATAATGTAACAGCTAAATTGTAACCCGAAATGAAAGCCAATGTTATTTATTTGATTTATTACCTTATAAGGTCATAAAAAAACTATCGAAAACAGTGGCGTATTTAGTGCTGTTCCGATTGAAGTAAAAGTATTAAAACGATTTGATAATTCTTGGTTAGAAAAAATACTTTACATTAAATTTACTACTTATATGTATTTTTAATACACTTAAACCTGTTTTTTGTGCGGTCTATGAAAATTTCAATCAAATTGGAACATAATTGAGGAAGTTATCAATACAAAAATTTAGTAATCTTGATCGGCCATTTAGTTTTTTCAATTTTCGACACCTATTTCATCATATTACGTAAGTATTGCATTAGCCAATTACATTACGTATGTATTGAATTCTATAATCGCTTGATTTAAGTGACTTTTTTTATGCTGTCCCTATTCACCGCAAAAAAATACTTTTCAATTGTGTTGCGTAAACTATTTTTTAAAGCTACTCGTGAAGTTTTATGCGATTTTTTTATGCGTTTTCTTTTATTCTGTTCCTATCCACCGCACAAAAACAGGCATGGGTGTAGTTTAGTAATCTATGAATAATAAAATAATACTTGTAAATTATTACATTAAATTTCACTGTCATTAGCTAATAATAACAGCGGACATTCTGAACACCCTAATAGCACGGAAAGTCACAATGAGGTCGCAGTGAAGTCCCTGCGAGTCACATACGTCGCAGTCACACACGTGACTTATATGTGACGTCAAATAGAAGTCACAGTGTGACATCTCTGCAGCTATCTGCTTGTGACTTCACTGTAACGTCAACGTGACTTCCGTTTGTGAAAAAATTTGTAACGTCACCAAAAAGTCACCCTGACGTCGCCAAAAAGTCACTGTGTCGTCACCAAACAGTCACAGACAGTTTGTCTGTGACAAAATTTGTAACGTCGCCGTGTCGTCGCCAGAAAGTCACAGATAGTTCGTCTGTGACAAAATTTGCAACGTCGCCAAAAAGTCACGGTGTCGTCGCCAAAAAGTCACAGAGAGCATGTCTGTGACAAAATTTGTAACGTCGCCAAAAAGTCACCGTGTCATCGCTAGAAAGTCACAGACAGTTCGTCTGTGACATAATTTGTAACGTCGCCAGCAAGTCACAGGGACAGTTCGTAAGTGAGGACAATTTGGAAAACGGAGCTGTGCTTAAAGAAAGGAAACAATTGCTCAGTACTCCTTCAAAACCAATCATTCATGGATACCTACAGTCAAATAATCAGTGGATGTCGTGTAGGGTTTGTATAGGGGTGGGGGGTGGGGGGTAGAGGAGGCATGAGCGTTCATAAGAATGGTCAAAGAAGGGCACCTGCACCCCCTAGCAATGCCGGCTTAAGGTATCGGCAACTCAGGCAGCTGCCTGGGGAACCATATGTTTAGAGGGCGCCATCAAAGCACTAGATAGGTGGGGGGGGCTGTGTTTTTTTAAAGGTTTATCAAACGTCGGACTGTCCCACCTGCCTATGGTCAGGCGATCCCCCTTTGTTGCTTATTCTTCGTTTTCATCATCATTTTTACTGACTACCATTGTTAAAATAATTTTTTTCTAAGAAATGATTACCTGAAATGGGGAAGTGGAGAAGGCAATAATTTTCTTTTCTTTGTCTCACCATGGCACAGTGGTTATATCAATGTCACTGAAACGGCTGAAGTGTGAAGGTCCTGGGTTTGGGTTCCATCCCGCGGCTGTCGATGTAACAGTCTGGAGTTTTGGTAGGTTTCTTCCAGATGTAACGTGAATACGCGTCAGTTGTTGTATGTGTATTAAGGCAAACCTGCATGCGGGGCATCTGCCTAGGATGGGGGGGTGCCTTGGTAGGAAGACTTTCTAAGGGGTTCTAACGTGTATTCACGTTACATCTGGAGAAAACCTACCAAAACTCCCGTTAGATCGACACCGTTAGATCGACAACCGTTAGATCGACAGCCACGCGATGGAACCCGAACCCGGGACCTTCACACCTCAGCCATCTACCATTTTCAGTGGCATAACCACTGTGCCATGGTGGGGCCGAATACGCGTCAGAACCTCGTAAGTCCTTCTAACAAAGCACCCCCCCCCCTCCCTTGGCAGACCGCATTTACTTTGCTTTGCCATAATCACACAATCAATCAATCACAATAGAAATTTTATAAATCACGAAATATTCCTCGATATGGCCGGGCTTTACTCTTTAAAAGCTTGTTTCAGACTTAACCTTGTACCCCGGCCAAGCATTTCCGTCTTCCTCGTTTAATTCGGGTTCTTAAACAAGGGCTCGTTATAAACGAGTCTGACTTACTTAAAAAGTGCGCCGAAAATTAGATAGTCCGGGACGCCAGCTGAGAGCCGCGGTCCTGCCCCTAGAGATTTTAGTGCATGTGTTACGAAAACAAAAGTGCATCACAAAGCTGAATGAAAATTGAAATTGTTACAAATATCCTCTCTTCTAGATTTTTTTTGAGTTTGCCCTCTCCCTAAAAAATTTCTATGGGCGCCCATGAGAGGAGGCAGTCCAACCTCGGGCGACAAGCTAAAAGCAGGGGGCAGGAAGAACAGTAAAATTTTGAATGAGCTGACAAACTGAAGGATCGAGATGATGGGAATAAGGCGAAGGAAAAAAGTTTTTAAAAATTCGATGTCAAATTGAAGGACAGCCCCGGAGGGAGTCCCGGGGTCAATAGTCCTCGCATACGCCCCTGCAAAACATATGGTTTACATTATTTATTCGGTTACGCTATTTTGCCACGTTGTCATACCAGTACTTTCAGGGTCTGGCATTATTAGGAGGAGGAGGGGGGCTCATTTCAGAGTTTCGACACTTTGATCTCAAAATAATGCAAAAAGTTTCAGTATTGCTATAAAAGTATTCAGGGGGGTAGCGAGAAGATGGCTAATGGGGCTGCAGCCACCCCTGAGCCCAGAGACGTCACTAAGGGGCGGGGGAGTATCCCCTCCCAAAATTTATACGAGTTGACAAAATCTCGCTCTTCACTTAGAAAAATTGTGTTTCAGGTGGGGAAAAAATGTTTTTAGGATACATTAACTTCAGAATCTTATTATTTTTATTACTATGTTTTTTTAATTATTATTTTCTCATCTGGATCGAAACATGCAGTGGGCACGTTTCGATCCAAGGGGCATAAAAGAATAGCTTAGGAAACGTTGGGAGCGCGGTCAGTGATGATGATGAATACCAGACTTGGAAGTGACCGAAGGGAAGGTTAAAAGGTGCTTTTCTCCTTTATTTATCACCCCGACGCACTCCGTCCCCCCACATTTGGACTGCTTTGTTTGTCATTCCCGAAAAACGTCTACGTGTCCACTGGGTGCCTAGCCTCCAGGCGGATGTTCTTTGGACATGTTGATCCAAATCCTCCGATAATTATTTTGAACTGTCATTGCCATTTCTGCGAAATGCCGGAGAAAATATACCCCAAAAAGGACAGACTATAGTTCATTTTTCACAAGCCACAGAAAATAGATTTCTTGAAGTTTTTCATCATCTTAACGAAAAGAGAAAATATATCTGATTTTGACGGCCCGGTTTAATAAAAATTTTGGATTTACGGATTACCAGTAAAGCGTCCTAATCACTAGTTTACCACGGAACTAAACTAGTTGAGTTAAAAAAATACTGCTGATATGTAGATAATATGGTAAAAAATTCCTCTAATTTACACCCGTTTCAAGTGATGTCCACAGCACGGGCGGCACCCATAGGGACCACTGGGTGAGCGGAAAAAGCGCAATTGTTAATGTAGTTTAAAACATGAGTACTCAATATCAAAATTATTATTGGTAACAAAGCTCATCAATTGACAAATATTAATATCAACAAATAAAATCCAGAACGATAAATCACATCGAATGCATTGAGCATGCTGAGCCCTCCCAAAAATCTTAATTTATCCCCATTAATTCCCAAAAATCTTAATTAGCTTCATAGCTTTTCATGAATAGAAAAGCGAAGTATATATTTCGAGATTCTACATCCCCCCCCCAACAATAACAGGCGCACAAAAAATAATAAATTTTATTTTATAACTAAACATTTTTTTTTTTTTTTTTTTACTGGAAAACAGAGTAACAAATTTTATTTTACAATAAAAATGATATGTTTAGATTTTAAAGTATTTATGAACTGGGAAAAAAAAAGCTGCTTTTTTTTAAGTTTAGTTTTATACCTGGTCAGTTTTTAATGACTTACGTAAACTGTGTCACATTCACGTTTTATTCATTTTCACGGTAATAAGACAAATAAAAAAAATTGATTTAAAAAAATATTCTTTTAAATGTATTTTTATTTTTTCTAACAAGCACTTCGGCTTAGCCGTAAAGTTAAATCTGAAAATCATTTTATTTTTAGTGATGTGTATCAGTTTAAATGCTTTCTAAATATCTTAAGCATTTTATTTCTTTTATTTGGAAAACATTTTAAATGCTTCCAGATAAATCATGATATTTTTTATCCGTTTTTGACAGCAAGTGAAACTAACAACACGTACATATCATGTATAAATCTTGCAGATTAGAGAAGAGATATGTCTAAGAAACGTGTTATTTTGCCTTACCGTTGGAGTAGAGTATTGATGGAATCGTGTCACACGAAAAAAGAAATTCGAAAAGAAAGTTGTCGGTTACCTTTGGTTGTAGGAAAACCCAGAAAGCAAATTTTAAAGCAAATATATTTTATTATGGCAAATCCAGGATGCATAAAGAATATCAAGATAAATGCTCTTCTGCCAGATGTAAAAAACAAAGTAGAAACAAAAGTACTCTCTGAGACAGAAAACAAGAATGAAAAAATCTGAAATTTCCAACTATTTTACTAATATTTAAATATAAAAAATGTGTTTGTATAATTTCTTATGCATTAGTATGCAGTTTCATAAATATTAAAACTAACAAAATTTTTTAGAATTTTTTTCCTTGGCTATCAAATGTTTATACTTCATTGAGCGACCACCTCAATTAACGACCGATTTTTCGCGGAAGAAAGGGTGGTCGCTCTCGAGAAGTTTCAGTTTATCTATGTATGTATGTATGTATATATATGTATGTGTGTGTGTGTGTTTGTGCATGTGGTGTAATGATTGAAAAACTTACTAAAGTATAAATCCTTGCTAAAATATGAAAACTGAAATAAAAGAAGTTATTTTCTGAAAAATAACAAAAACAATCATCTACATTCACTTATCAAGCGTTTGTATTCACTGTTACCTGTTTACAATGAAGACTAACAAAAAAGCCAGGTATCAGTTTTTTAATAAGCATACACAGAAGTGTGTGTTTATAAGAAACACACTTCTCAGTGTGCGTGAATATATATATGCATATATTTGTAACCCCCCCCCCCTGCAAAAACGGCCTAGCTACGCCTTTGGCTGCATGAAAATTGGCCCCGACATCATTCTTGCAAATTCTTATGTAAAATGACCTCCTGAATCTGAATATGACCCATTTTTGCGTATCATGTACCATTTTCTCTATAGCCCCCCAATTTCAATACCATTCGAGAATTTTATATTCATTAATTTGATTTAAAAGAGAAAACGGATTGTTTTAACCAACCAAACGATTGTTTTGACTTTGAGGGGCTAGTGAGGTGAAAATTTCTAGAACATGAACATTTGTAGCAAGGGGGATATTTGGGGGCGTGGAGGGTGGATTTGCAACCTTAAATTTACAAAAATGAATAGAAAGCATTGGAAGTTTTTTTTAATTGCAATTTTTTCTCTTATTTTCTGAATATTAAACCTCCCAGCTCCCCCCCCCCCCGTTTTTTCGACCAAATACTGAATACCAAATACCGATTTTTTTTTTTTTTTTTTTTTTTTTCCCACAAAATAAGGAACTGTGATCGTTGTACACATTCCAGACTTTTGTTTTAAATTAAAAATCTTTCCATTCATTTCAACTATAGTATATTTGTAAGTTGTCTACGAAAAATTGGAGGTTTAGTTATGGTCTTAATCCGAACATTAATTTACTTTTTATGCATAAATGTATTACCAATGGCAAGGATTTTAAAACCGATTTACCAATTTATTTTTTAATTTATTTTTATTTACTAACACTTTTGACAAAGTAAAATGTTTAAAATAACATCCTCCCTCCAGAATTAGAATAAAAAAGTTCTATCAATTTTTATATTACACCGTAATTTTTGTGTTTGCAGCCACTTTCGGCCCACTAACATTTTCTTCTAACATACGTGCACATCATACATAAGTGTATATATAAATACTGTATATATTAAATTGACCGGCCCATCGGGAAAATTCCCGGGTTCCCGGTGGTTGTATCCGGCCCTGGGAATTAACTGGCATCCTGGCTGACAGTTTTTTTTTTTTTTTTTTTTTTTTTTTTTTGTCAGTTTAACAGACTTTTTTTTGTGTGTTATTATATTCTTGCTTTGCTTCTTTGTCCAGGGTATTTTACTATCAGATGAGTTTACTTTGCATCTTAATCTACCGACAATTGATTGATTAACCATTTTATTTTTCCCGTTACACGGAGGCAGGGCCGTACGCAGAAAACAATCTCGGGGGGGGGGAATAAACGGCGAAAAAGGCTAAATTTTTCACGAAAAGGCTTCATCATTATTGTTTTGTTAATTTTAAATTTCGGGGGGACCAGAGGGTCTGGTCCCCTCCCCCCGAAATTTCCCTGGGTACAGCCTTGCACGGAGGCCTGTGTGCCGAGGTGAGTAGTTGTTTTACACACACATTTATCATTTATATGTACAGTAAAATCTCTCCACAACGATATCCTCTATAGCGATAATTCTTTCTATTACGATATTTTTTCATAGTCCTGGCTGAATTCCTTTTAGATTAATGTAAAACAGTTCTCTGTATAACGATATTCTTATCACAACGATAATTATCTTTACAACGATGGTAATAGTTGACCCTTACACCACAATAATTCTCTTCGCTACGATATTTTTTCTGCGACATACAAATTAAATTAAACCTTCCCGAGAAAGAATTTAGCCCCCTCCACAAATAATTAAAATGCCCGCCTAATTCATTGAAAAGGTGAAGCATTTGTCACTAGTTGGTGGGTACTTTTTTTCTCCTGATGTTCTTGTCTTTGTCAACTACGAGGACACAATTATGGTCAAGGGGGACGTGTCTCAAGGTTACTATAAGCTATAAGGGCCATTCTTCTCAATCTTTGGTGGGGATAGTGGTCACTTCTCTTGCCGGCTCGACTGTGTCAACATTGGCTGTCTTTTCTGCCTTAAGTAAGTACACATTTTATGATAATATCTTAACCCTTATGTTATAATTATATGTAATTTAATTATTTAACTTTATAGAGAAATATTTCTTTCCTCACTTGCAGTACCGTTGTTGTATGAACCTGTAGTACTATTTTAAAATTACCAAGCACGTACTTAGGGGGATTTCGATTTTTGTTACTAAAATGATAATATAATATTTTTACGAAAAATTCTGGCTTTTTTACCGTTTGGACACCTTCCAAGATGTGTGGTTTCTTTTTTTTTCTTTTTTTTAAATACGGCAGAACACTACTGAATACACCAAGGGTGATTAGTAATATTATTGATATTCCCCCTGGCAAATATTATCATTATGGTCTACATGCAGCCATTAAAAGTATGTTGACCTGCTTAAAAGATGTTAATAAATTACCAAATATGTTACATTTAATTATAAATGTTGATGGCTTGCCAATTAGCAAGATCGTCCAAAAGTTCAGTGTGGCCTATACTATGTTCTGACATAATATTAAAAAGGTGTATTCATTGTTGGTATGTACCATCAGTGCCGTAAAAATAGGGAGGCATGGCGGGGCGAATGCCCGGGGCCCCCACACGTAGGGGCTTCAAAATCCATATGCCTATTTTCCCCCAACCTCTTGTATTTTTCTTTATGTGTTTTTGAATTTTATAACTTTTTAGATTTGCGCATCAGATATTCTAAACGGATCACCTAGCACGGTTTAAGCAGAAAACAAAAAATGTTGCTTACTGCTTACAAAACAGCTAACAGCTCACCAACAGATCCGCTGTATTACGATATCGATATGTACAGCTGATTTTGAAAAGCTAAATTTATATGCCACTATTTTTAGAGTCAAAGTTCTTTAACTAATGACCTTGTGTTTTCCTTATTTGTATTCTAGAAATTCTTTATTTGTATTCTATTCATTGATCTGGTCCTCAAACAGCCACTCTGAAGCAAACATTCCATTTGGGGGGCCCCTGTTGTTTCTTAAAATTATCATATCACTTAGATAATTTCGAACAAAAGGCTTGTTTTTTCTTTTTGTTGTAATTATTACTTACAAACATTTTATGCGCTTACAAATAATGTGCAGATGCATAATCAGTGGTGAACACTGATTTCCTGTAAGAGAAGGGGGAATGGAAGTAATCATTAGGTTAAATAAAAGTCGTGATCTACATGTTTAAAATTAAAAATGTACAGACTTTATGTTAAAAATGCAAATAAATGCTACATTTCAGCTTGAATTCATGTGAAATCCATTAATTACTTCAGTATATGAAATTAAAAATACCTTGTTGTTACAAAGCACGTGCTCGATTAATGGCTGAAAATGCTTTTAGTAGGAATAATCAGGAACACATAAGAACTACATTGATGATTTATTAATGTTGTTGTGTTCTGTTAAGGCAAAGCTGCGCAAGAGCTATCTGCTTAGAAGGGGTACAACGGGCGGAGGACTTCTAACGCGTATTCACGTTAAATCTGGAGAAAGCTGTCCAAAATTTCAAACCTTAGATCGATAGCTGCACGGCAGGACAGAAACCAGGACCTTAACACTTTAGCCATCTGACAATGTTGTATGTTGAGTGTTTTATCCACTCGTCCATAGTGGGGTTTGATTCATTAATTTTTTATCAAGTAATGTAATTTTGTAATTATTTAAGATAAGAAGACATAAAGTTCCACGTGAAAAGGGACGAAGCGTGAGGAAAGATAACTTTGTAAAGTTTTGGAACTCCTAGTTCTAGTCAGTGACTACAGTGACTTTAATTCAGTGATTAAATTCTCTTTATAACAAGTATGCACTTGTGCCCGTTCTTTGAATAAAATGTCAAAAACACAAATGTTTTTAGTTCTCAATTTAAAAAAAAAGTGAAAAGAAGAATAGCGATTGGAAAGTACTTCATGTCATTTAAAAATTAATTCATTCCGCACTGTGGAAATTGCGACATGAGTATTTTTACTGCGTTCTAAATTCTTTTGTAGTTTTTTATTGTTTTCATCCTAAAATATTTCAAAGCCTGAGATGAGTCCCTTCCCACAAACGCAGGAGCCCTCACTAAAATTATTCTTATCTTATGGGCATCCACGCTGTGCGCCACTGTATAAAACCTACACTTAAGTATTGTGATTGTGATACAGTATGAATTATAGCTAATATCATTTAAATCTTCCAACTTGCGTCCGAATTGAGAATTTTCATTACATTATTATATTTCAATTGATTTTAATTTTTAAATTCTCTTTATTTCATGATATTCCCAAGTAACAAACGTAAGGGAAATTCCAATACAGATGAGGATTCTTTTTTAAAACTTATCTTTGTGTGTGTGTGTGTATCAGAGGCCGAACTACAGGGCGCCAAACCCTGCAATGCGGGGGGGGGGGGATTATAAGAGACCCAAAAATTTTGTTAGCACTTACACTAGATAAAAAAAATGGAAAGTACTGGGTATAAATACAGAACTACAAAAAAAAATCAGGTCTGATATTTGGATCCCTTTAAATGTCTCCACTGAATATTTAGTTCCCCGAAACGAATATTGTAGTGACCCCTCCAAAAGCAAAGAACCGTTTTGCCTGAGGACTAGCTGATAAGGAGATTGGCAGAAAGAATGGCGGCCCTTTGTATGGACAGAACAAGCGCGTATGGTTCCATTTTACTATTTCCTGTTCTTGTTAGCGCCCAGTCCGCATGGAATTACTCAGAAACAGAAAGCAATAAAAAGAGGAGCAAAAATCCAAGGCCACCCCTTGAACCTTTAGTGGGTTGTTCTGTTTTGCTCGTTTATCAGTCAGTATTTTCTGAAAATGATTCTCAACCGTGAAGTGCAAATTCCTTTTCTTTTCTCCTGAGTTGAGTTGCGTTTGAGGTTTTATTTTAACTACATTAGTGAAGATGTAAGTGTATGATTCTCTAAATACATAATTTCTACGTATACCTAATTTTATGTTAAAAATGTTTCTATGTATGTACAATTTTACTCTTAAAATTTTTCGATGTATGCTTAATTTTATGTTTAAAATTTTAAAAACGGGAGCTAATTCGGAGCTAAATACGGAAAAGGCCTTTGAAGCTAAGATCTTATCAAAGACCATAGGTATGTTTTACTTATTTATTTAATTTTTTTATTTAAATGAAGTTAAAATAAAAAATAATTCAGTTATTTAACCACACTAGCTCAAAAAAAAAAAAAAATGCAAGAAATATTAAGAAGAATTAAATGCAAGAATAAGATATTTGCAATTTTTTTTTGTCTTAGTATATGATGTAAGAATCATATATTAAAAAATCATTATATGAAAACATTTTCAGAAATTTAATACAGGTGAAAGGTAATAAAATGCTTGAAATGCATTAAATAAGCTCCGCCACTGGTGTGTATCTACACTCAAATGTAGTATAATACATTACTTCTATTATAAATTTGTAAATATATTCAATATTCTTAAAGGTATTTTTTATTTAAATTTAGGACGAATAGATAAGCTTTTGGTGTTGCTGCTGTGATTTTCAGTAGTTTAAATTACATTAAAAGAATAATTTTCAAACTAACAGTACTAGTGTTTTCTGCTTTTTTCTTCAGCAGATTTTAGTAAATGTACTTAACCATAATAATTCTTATTTCTCTCAGTGATCACTCGGGTAAAATGGCGTCCATGGTAGGCAACAAAATTGCACTTTTTCTCAGTAAGAACGACACCGACGTGTTTTCATACGACCTGTTCGTTTGCATACGACCACTCTTTCTTCCATGGTTAGTGTTGTGGTCGTTGATTAAGCAAATGAAGAAGCTATCACAAAGTTAGGTCACAATAAGTAGTGTCTTATTGACTTTAACCTGTTCGCTCCCATCGTTACATCGAGGCGATGGTAGCAATTCTCTCTTCTGTTCTCATTTTTGCTTCTAGACCTGGTAGTTTCAATGCTTTTGTTTCGAGCAAGCGTTTGCGTTGTGCTACATCATAGGCATTCAAGTACCAATACGAGAAGAACGATGGGTACAGAAGGGAGAATAACTGTCGTCACGTCCTTGCAACGATGAGATAGTACTTGTTGAACGTTTCTTTTATTGCATTAAGCTTGCAATAGAAATCTGCACCCTTTTTCAAGTGTCACACATGGCACACGCCTTCCTTGCTATAGCTTAGAGGTACGCAACTGACTTCTGTTTTGTGTCATATGCTGCCTGTTGTAAATTGTGTTCTTAAAGTGAATTTTTCAGAAATAGAAAATTTATTTTTTAAAATAGAGGTCTGATTTGTCTTTTTTTAATAAATACTTACATTATATCATATCTATTATTATCTAAGAGTGTTTAATTCTGTCTTTCTCGTACATAAAAATGTATGTACGTGCCAACCTATTTTCGTTTTTAGGGTTAGGATTAATATTAGGTTTAAGATTAAAAGGGCCCTCAGATTCAATCCCGTCCCTGGGCCTCGTATATCCAAGTTACGGCACTGTACTGACATTGATTTTGTTAACACTTCAGATAAAAATTATCATCACAGTGAAACAATTTTAAAGTCTATTCCTGGGTTTTGACTTATAACTTGTTTTCCCCTTGATTACCATGCATCTTGTGTGTCTTGGGGTTATGCGCAAGATACTGAATTTTTGGATATATGGACCCCGTGAAACACGCATAGGTTACAAAGTCATATCTGGAATTTCGGATAAACTAGTTTACTGTATACAGGACCTATTATTTTAAAAAGAATATTACGAAAAGATATGTATATTAATTTTATGATCCTCCATGTTGCTATAAGAATTTTAACTAGCCAAGAATAATACATGAATATATTGATCGTGCAGAAGAACTTTTAAAACATTTTGTCACGACATTTGCTACAATATATGGTAATGAATTTGTGTCACACAATGTACATAATTTGCTGCATTTGTGTGATGATGCTAGAAAATATGGCCTCCTAGATAATTTCAGTGCTTTCAGATTTGAAAACTACCTTCATTCTATACAGAAACTTCTTAGAAAATCAGATAAACCCCTCCAGCAATTAGCAAAACGATATAAAGAAAAAGAGAGATTTAACTTGAAACAACATATAAAAATTAATGAATTTAAAAAACAACATTCTAACGGGCCACTTTATCCAGGTTTTAATATCACTGAACCGCATAGGCGCACCCACGGAGGGGGCTATGGGGGCTGAAGCCCGCCCTAAAGGTAGAAAGTAAGAAGTGAAAAGCTTTAAAAAATGAAAATTGTCGCTAATTAATTATATTTTCTTTCTTTTTTTAATTGTCTTTTCAATTGTAAAAGTTATTTCTAACCAAAAAAGACATTTATTTAAAAAGTTTTTAAATAAATGCTTACAGTTAGTTTACGAAACACTGTTAATCTCGGTTACAACGTCACTGAAAAGAGCAGATAATTATTTATGACTCCATACCAAGTTACATTGCTTGTGTGCTTGTGTTCTATGGGACAGTCAAGTGGTACCGAATATGTAGACGTTATAAGAAAGTTGTAACTAATCGAGGTCACTATAACCGTGTTCAGCAGTATTTGCATGTCGCCCAGCCCCCCCTAAACTAAAATCCTGGGTGCGCCACTGCACAGTATAGTATATTAGTAAAATCTAATTTTACCACTAATTGCAACAATCCAGCAGACAGTTTTGTTAAACTAAAATGTGGCACAATGGTGAAAGCCAGAAATTATATATATTGCTCAAGAGAAAAAAACATATTTTTTAATTGGTGAGATTCTGCTCTGCAAGGGACCTATCTATGATGTGTCATGTACTTCTGATTTATTAGAAATTTGTTTATTTCAGAGTCAAAATATGAAATAAAGGCATGGCTTGCCTCAGAAATAGATTGTAAGCTATGGCACATACCATTAAAAAAACCAGACGTTTATTTCCAGTTTTACATTCCTAAACATCTGATGATTGCCAAAATTTGTGATTAATGTTATTTAGAATTTATATGAAAAGGTATGCAGTGATTTTTTTCTTTTAATTGAATAACATTTCAAAATTCTTAAGAAGCAAAAAATAGGGAATATTGGAGTAGTAATTAATTTCTGATAATTTAAGCAATCACTTTAATCTAATGGTAATAAAAAATTTAATTAGGAATACTCAGGGGCGTAGCCAAGGGGGGGGGGTTAGGGGGTCATAACCCCCTCATGAGGAATTTTTTGCCATACAAAATGTATATTCTTCACTACATTATCACACCCACGTATACATATATATGAGTTGTAGTAGTCGTAACCCCCCCCCCATGAAAAATTTCTGGCTACGCCCCTGGGAATACTTATTTGCTTTAATTTTGATACAATTATTTACTTTAACTATGCTACACTCCTATATCATTGTTGTTATCCTTTTAGTTAAACTAGCTGGAATTCTGCAAGATTTTGGATTTATAAATAATAAGTATGTGACTGTACGAAATTAATGTACTAAAAATTTGTTTAAAACTAGCTATTTCTTTTAAATATCTGCCAACTTCTTCAGTAAATATGCATATTTTTTCACTATTAAATGTTTATGTGTCATTCCGAGAAAAATAGTAAAAACTATGTCCAAGAAAATATGATTTTTTATTTAAATAATGGTAAATAATTTTAACGTAACCATACTTGTTTTTTATTCCTTGTTTTATTTTGTTTCGTTGGATATTTTCCTTTAAATTCTAGATAACGTATGATATCCACAATAAGTTTTTAATAGCTAAAGAGTGAAAAACATGTCCCATGCTGAAGTTTATACAATTCAAATATATTAAGCTGGTTAAGCGGAATAATTAACTGTATGCAGAGGCGTAGCCAAGGGTGGGGAGTTAGGGGGGTCATACCCCCCCCCATGAGAATTTTTTTTGCCATACAAAATGTATATTCTTCACTGCATTATCACACACACGTATACATATATATGAGTTGTAGTAGTCGTACCCCCCCCCCCCAATGAAAAATTTCTGGCTACGCCCCTGACTGTATGTAAACACAAGTTCTTTAAAAGACTGACAGTAAAATTAACTCTTTTCTTATTGTCAGTGTCCCAGATTTTATTCAACTCTGTAAGGTCCACTCTGTTACAGCAATTTCTTTTCAAAAGAATTAATATTATATAAAAAAATTGTAACACCACTGAACTGCCTGAAGTGTTTACTGTTCACCTGCAGTCAGCCATATTCGATAAAATTTCCAAGAAGTTAGGTTGCATTCCATGTCTATTATTACTTCAATGCATTAAGTAAATGTCCACTATATTACATTAAAATTTTTATTTCATAAAAATTTGTAAAATAATATGTTTCTGGGAATCAATATATAATTCATGAAGTTTATTTATGTAAAGTTTATTCTTATTATTGCTTAAAACTTACAATCTCTAGCCCTGCTTTTATAATTATTTGTTCACTCTGTTAAGCAAAGAATGTAACAGTGTGGACAATTAGTGCAACAGAATAGACAATTTGGCAGAAGCAGGTAATATATTCAACTGCAAACAATATGTATAGCATTGTATTTTTTGAAAATGATAAATGCATCGAATATTTTACTGGAACTGCATTTTTTGCTTTATTTATGAGAAAACAGGAAGAAAACCCAATAATTGTGTAAAATGATGCATCTTTTGTAAAATAAATAACACCACCAAGCAGTTGAAGTTTGTAATTTTTTGAAATACTTAAATTTACGAAGCACGGAAAAAGTGCACAATATTGAATGCTTCTGTATTTTGAGAAGAGAAGCGGGGGGGGGGGGGATTAAAAAAATGTGAGAAACAAGTAGGCGTCCAAAAAGGCGTAAACATAGGAACATTAGTGTATTTTGTATTTATTTCTACTGAAAACTGCCATTCAGACAACTTTTCCAAGAACTGTGCCTGATTTGTAAGTACAGTATACAGCGTAGCCCATGCCGTCCGAAACGCCTCATTGCCCTTTACCGTTTTATGATTTTTTTTTTAATATTGTGAATTTTTTCTATCAGTTTTATCTAAATTTATTGTCGTAGCAATAAATAATCTACCTTATTTAAAGGATACTAAAATCTTTTTGGAAAACTCTCCCGATAAAATTAAGCAACTGTCTTATCCCTACAATGCAACGCCAAAAAAGGTCTTAACATTTAGTTATATACCATCTTCACATTCATTACAAAAGAAATTTTTGTCCATTATTCAATAACGTTACTATACTAGTGGATGCTTTTACCAGAAGCATTTCCAGTGTGATGTTTTTCTCATTCAGACTCTACAGAAACTCCTTGTTCCAGATTAAAAAATAACTAGAAAATAAACAAAGGAGTAATAATAACAATAATACTAATTTAAGCGCCTTTTTTTTTAAATAAACTGATTGATCAATTTGTTTGTATTCTTAGAACAAAGTCCAGAACTAGTCATTCAATAGCATAGTAGTTTCGAAAATTTTAAATACCTATCTCATCTTATACTAATCTCATCTAACAGACAACCCTAAAAAGAGAATCTAAGATCCCCAGATTTAACATGCACGTTCTCTGTAGTATGTTATCACACTCAGTCTGATTTGTAATCAGCTATGGCTTATTATTACTGGTTTTCTTTTTATAATTGCAAGAGTTTGTACTGACTCATGGTAATTTATCTTTGGTTCATGGTTAACTCCTTGGTTTTAAATAATAATTCTTAGAATGAATGATTTATAAGTACATATATTTACATATAAATATTTTTATTTTTAAAGTATTTAATTTAAATATTACTACTTTTATTTTAGACATGCTTTTTTTTCAGAATTAAATTATGGTATTAATAAGTCAATTTAAAAAAACTTACTTAAAAAGAACTTTTTAAATCAGATGTTAGCATAAGTGTAATGCTTTCAAACAAATTTTCATTTCTAAATGCGAAACAAACCCGTTTGAAAGGAAACTGGCTAAAGATTCTTTGAAACTTATTTATTAAAATGTAAAATATCGGCTATATATAACTGTAATTAAATTTAATTTTTAACTAGTTTTGGAATAGTTTTAATAATTATATTTTTACCATTATTAGTATTGCAAAGCTTATTACCCCTCACCAACTGTGATTAAATATATCTGCAAGCCTTTTTATGAGAAAAACTGAAAATTTCTAAATCACTTCATTAATGTATAGAGGCATATTTTAGTTATTGGGAATTTTTGTAAGAGGGCTTTATAAAAATTAAAAGTTTGTGTTTGTTTACATTTAATCTCCTGAAAGTTTTAATTCGGTACATTAAAATAGCTTTTTAATTTATTCTATATGTATAAGGTCAATATATAAAGAAGAAAATCCTAGGTCAGTGTTTTTTAAGCACCCTCTATAATAGGCATTGGAAGTGATTGTGATTTTTATTTAATATTAAAAATATTAAAATTTTTACTTCCAGTGTAAATTATCATGAAAGTTACTTTTGTTTTGTGGTTAAGGCAGATCTACACGAAGGCTGTCTGCTTAATTAAGGTATGTCTTGGGCGGAGGACGTTTTGAGGGGTTCTGACGCGCCTAGAGAAAATAGCCGCGCGGTAGGCAGGAACCCTCGAGCTACACACTTCAGCCGTTTACCAAATTGTCATGAAATTAGTAAAAAGTATTTATACTACAATGCAAAAGGTCAAAATATTAAGCTTTATAAGTTAAATTTATATCTTCTAAAACTCTTTCTCTACTTAACAAAACTTATTAAACTTTTAAGATAAATAAAAAAAAATAAAATTTGCTAAAATAAGCAAGAATGACGATATATAGAAAATTAGATGGATAAATTATCGAATATTGAACTTCATATATGAAAAAAATACAGCAAGAAGAAAAAAATATCTGTTAAAACAGTTATTATATAACTTGATGTAAAACTGTGAGAACAGCTCAATTAAGGAAAGGGAAAATGTTATTCACTTGTGTTCACCAAATAAAACTTTTTTGCATAAAATATCTTGTATTGCATTGAAAAATAAAACATAAATAAATAAATATTTTAAAGAAACCCTAATATTTAGAAATAATTTAAAGCCAGTACAACAGATTTGGAATGAGAAAAATTGTTTAAACAAAACGCTTAAAAAATAACTGTTTAAATCAAGCAACCCTGACAGTGAACTTTTAAAAAAATATTTTGTCAAGACACAGACTGGAGTTCCTTTTCGCATTTTAAATGGAACAGTTAAAATGAGGTGCAGATGAAAAAGACTGCACCACCAAAATGCTCAATAAACTTATAACATTGGATGCCGCTCAGACATACACATGGAATGGGCGAAATGGAAAGCAGGATTTCAAAAGCCTAATTCTGCCACAAGTTTTACTAAGTAAGTATGGCAATTTAAAATCACGTATAGTTGCCATTTCTCAAAGTTTAATCAATCCAAAGTTTTTGTGTAATGCCAGTGGTGCATAGATAGAAGCAGTAGCGGATTCAGGGGAGGGGCTTGGGAGCTTCAGCCCCCCCCCAAAAAAAAGAGATAGCTAGAGGGTAACATTCTGCTTCATTATGCACTTTGAATATGTAAAGTGATCTTTTTTAATCACTTAGCCCCTCCCAAAAATTTTTACATTTGTTTAGACTAAAATTTTGCTTTATTGTACATTTTCTTTGGGTGATATAAGCTTTTATCAAAATTTAGCCCCTCTTAAAAGAGAATTTCTGGATCCGCCACTGGATAGAAGACAGCAGTCATTGATATTGCATGAAAAATATTTATTAGTTTTTGTAACTTAATTAAGTTTAACAGTTTTGGGCTTTTATTCTGTGCGTTCGACTTCATGAGTGTTCTTTATATGTCTTGAGTAATTTTCTACTTATAATTTCAGAAAGCCTCAGAATTAAATATCCGGACGTGGAAGAGGATAAAGCAAATCACTATATGCAAAGCTATCTCAAATATGCAAAGGAAAGACATGAGTATGTTTTTTTTTTCATTTGTTTATTATTTATTTATTTATTTTTAATTAGGATGATAAAGTATTTTTATTTTTGCGTGACTTACACATGGAAATAATTATTTTGGTAGAGATTAATTAAGACATCAAGGAGGGTTGATGATCATGACATCGAAAGTTGGATATAAATCTACCAACAGGCTCTGTCTAATATACCATGAGTTACCATTTTTCAAAAATATTTATTTTAACAAATCAATTTTTGTAAGCCAGACATTTTTACAATTTGAATTTCTTTTTCCTCGAAGTAAATTCTGCTAGTCAGAATTGAGCTATAAATTATCTGGTATTGTCCATTAAATTTAAGCTGTCTAAAATTGGCTTAGAAACAAAACAAACAAAAGGATTACTTACTGAAAACATAACATGCCATATTTTTTTTGTTTAAACCATAAACACCGACAATAAAGTCTAAATTCTAGATTTCACGCTTCATTTTACTATTTTGCTAGTTCATCTGATGATAGCAGAGTACTGTCTAGGACTGACTCATTTGTAATGAACAGAGCAGGCTACATTTTAAAACAATAAAATTAATCTGTCATACTTAAAAAACAAGTTATGTATTCTAAATCTGATAATCTTATAGATTTTATGTATGCACTGGAATGTGTTTTTAATCATCATTGTAAAACCTTCCAGTCATGTTGATAGACTTAATTCAAGACTGATCCAAAGCTTGGCCTGTCAGTAGCTTTAGTAATTTGGGTGTTAATTCAAAATAATAATAATAATAATAATAATAATGCACATTAATAATTTCATAAAAAAGAGGCTTAGAATGAAGATTAATATCAACATTTATTTTTAAAAAATTCCATGCAACATTAGAAATTGAAAAGTGCAACAAAAACGGGTTGCTACAAATTATGTCACTAAAAAAAGCGGCGTGTACAAAATAGCAATCTAGTGCTAAAAATCCAAAGGTCCTCCTAAAAATCCAAAGGATATCCAACAAAAGATAATATTTGTATATTTTTTATCTTAGAGCAATAATTGCAAACATGTTTCACACATTGTTAAAACAATTTAAATATATTGAAAAAATAATTTATAAAAACTATCTTTTTCAGTATATATTAATAATTTTGTATAAAATATGTAATTTAAACGTTAAAATATTCATTTTATTTATACAATACTAGTAGAAAAAAAAATTAACCACCACACATTTATCAATATAACTAATTTTAGAATATTTTTACGGAAAACATACTATTTAAAAAAGTTAAAAAATAATATATCTCCTAATACAGTCATGGTTGAAGAGTATCCCCCCCCCCAAACATCTCTTTAGTGTCTTTTTTCTGTTCTACTTTAAGTCATATTTAGTTTTATTTTAAGTTAAAATAGTTTGAGATTTTTAAGTATAAAGAAAGTTACACTTTTAAGTAATCCTAATGAAGTTAGTGTTTTTCCTTGTAATTTTATACAGGTATGAAACAGAAATTTGGGTACACATTAAAATTCGTTAATTAAACGTAGTAAAATCTTGGTCATTGACCTTAAGATGAAGTTAAGTTTTTTATTTCAGTTCTTGAAGCAGATGTTTCTTGGTAGAACGGCAGAATTGAATATATTTATTAAATAATCTAATAATTTTCTTCTCTTGCAGGAAATCAAACATGATGTAGGAAATTCGTAAATTTGCCATATTTTTCTTTGTTTTGTTGTTGTGTTTGCTTTGTTATGTAAATTTGTTGAAGAATAAAATGTTTTTACATTACCTGATTGTACTTTCTGCATTCATAAATTTGTGTTTTTTTTTTTTTTTTTTTTTTTTTTATCGGGGGCAGAGAAATAATACGTAAACTTTAATAATTAACATTTATATGAAAGCAAATTTAAGTAATGTAGTAACAAAGAATCCATGCACAACAAAAGAAACTAAAAAAGACAGAATTTGTTCGCTCAATTATTTTAATAATTGGATTAATTTGTTTTCTGCCAGGTTTACGATGATCTGTGTTAACATGTTTGCCATTTGTACAAATCTGAGAATGAAATTATTCTAATTGTCATTTCAGTCACGTTCCTATATTCATAAGTTGTGGCAGTACTGAATTCACATTTTATAAAAAAGAGATTGTCTGGGTATTTATTATGTATAATGTATATATAAAACATTAAATTGCAGGATAGAGGTTATTCGGTGATTTCAAACCTGTAAAAATTGGTAGCAGACAGTAAGATTGGGAAAATAATAAAAATGATCATTTTGGAATGTATAAGAGAATAATTTTAAATATACATAGCACTTGAAACAATTGGAAATACATTGAATTTATATTTATAAATATTTGTAGAGTCTGCGAGTTTCATTAAGGAGTTCAAATAAAGAATGTTTAATGATTTTATGTGTGTTTTAGAAATCCAATACACAAATAAATAAGAATATTTTTCTTTAAAAATACTTCTCTAATGGTTCAAAACAGTGCTTTTGAGCCTTTCTCAAAGCAGTCCAATATAAAAAATTCCATTGATTTCATGTAATAACTATTTTAAAATATAATATTTAGTGATATGTTATCCAAACAAAGATGAAATTACAAAACTGCCAATATTATGACAAAATTAAAAATAATTGTTAAAACCAATGGTGTAGTCCCAAGAAAAAGTTATTAAAAGAGGACGTTTATTTTTGAGATGCTTAATTTTGTGCAGTTAGTTTATGGTAATTTCTATTAAAAAATAAATAAATCTTAACTAAATCATTAATTTTAATTATTTATTATCAAAATTTTTATTTATTTTATATTTTAATACCAGTATTTTGAGTGTTTTTTCTATACACTACTACTTAAAAACCATTAAGAAAATTACACCTTAGCAGAGATTGGAGAGTGAACAGATTGTTCAACTAGTTGCCTTGGGCAGGTTTGGGATTTTGTTGCTGAAGGGCGAACGCAAGGAGTCAAACCTGTGCCTCTATTCCCCTCTGGCTGTGTTTACCTAAGAGGCAGTTTTATAGTTTTTTTTTAAAACCGAAATATAACATTTTTTAGTAGCTTCTTTGATTATTACTGTATTCAGATTTATTATTTGTTACTCGTTTTATTAAATATCAATTATACTACAAATTCATTTTGTACATGCCAAAAATTATCATTTATTATTTTACACATTTTCGTTTAAAACACTTTATTTTATTTACATTTTTTCAGAAATAGAAACTTGTTTAGATATATACTTATAATGTCCTATTCTGATTTTTAAAAAATTAAGAATAATAACAAATAATGCCGTTAGGATGACTGCACAATGAACTTTCCAATAAAGTCACGGTGCTGTTTGGGTGACGGTACCGTAACGTCGCATTGAAGACACATGGTCACCCCTAAGTCATATTTTGAATTCACGGTGACGTTACGATGTGACGTTGCCGCAGAAGGACATTTGACAGTCGCCTTGACTCATTCGCGACATCACGATAACTTCACATTTAGTTCACAGTGCTATTAAAGTAAAGTCACTACGACGTCACAATGAAGTTCCAATTCTACAAATAAGTCCCGATTTGACTTCACGGTGACGTCCCCTTGAAACGTTGCCGCAGAAGGACATTAGACAGTCAAGGTGACGTCACCGTGAAGTCAAAGTGGGACTTATTTGTGACATTGTGACTTCAATGCGAAGTCCTGGTGACTTCACATTTAGGGCACGGTGCTAATGAATTCCCGTCGCTGTGACGTCGCATTGAAGTTACAATGTCACAAATCAGTCCCGATTTGACTTCACGGTGACGTCCCCTTGAGACGTTGCCGCGGAAGGACATGAGACAGTCAAGGGGACGTCACCGTGAAGTCAAAGTGGGACTTATTTGTGACATTGTGCCTTCAATGCGAAGTCCTGGTGACTTCACATTTAGGGCACGGTGCTATTGAATTCCCGTCGCTGTGACGTCGCATTGAAGTCACACTGTCACAAAGAAGTCCCGATTTGACTTCACGGTGACGTCCCCTTGAGACGTTGCCGCGGAAGGACATTAGACAGTCAAGGTGACGTCACCGCGAAGTCAAAGTGGGACTTATTTGTGACATTGTGACTTCAATGCGAAGTCATGGTGACTTCACATTTAGGGCACGGTCCTATTGAATATCCGTCCCTTTGACGTCGCATTGAAGTCACAATGTCGCAAATAAGTCCCGATTTGACGTCACGGTGACGTCACATTGTTACGTTGCCGCGGAAGGACATTAGACAGTCAAGGTGACTCAATTGTGACTCATTCGCGATGTCGCGTGACGGAAATGCGATGTCACTGTGACTTCTCATTTTGGTCACGGTGCTATTAGGGCAGCCGTTGAACATTTTTGAACATTAGTTGGAATTAATTTCATTCTAAAGACTCGAATTTATTTTTTGGAATTTCTGGAAATGGACTAATTGAGAAAGTCCAAACAAGGACAAAGAAATCTGATTTTTGATTCTGTATTCTCTAATTGTTAATTATGTCTAAAATATAAACGTTAATTTATGTTTAAAATAAAATTATTTTAAAATGTTTTCACTCCTTGTACATCTGATTTATGTCTACAAACGAGCATTAAAAATCAAAAATAATTTTTATACTTACGTTTCAGTTTTCATGATTAACACTGAAAAACATCAGCATACCTCTAAGTATAACCCCGCAAATGCAATTTCATGGTGTTACATGATTATATCGAATCTGGTATTTGCCTCTTGTTTAAATCGTGAAACCTTACAGGGACTTTTGAGGGTCAGAACAGGGGGAACTTGGTAAGAAACATGATTTAGACCTCACGAAGGAAGAATTTTTTACTTGGATAAAATGAATCAAAAATTTAACATTCCTGCAAAAAACATATTTATAAATATTTAAATATATTCATAAATTTCTCCCTTGAAACCGCAAAGCTGTAAGCAGTTTAATAGTGAAAGTAAACTTTCTGTTTAGCCTAATTACTGTGCCTATTCAAAAACTGGCAATAAGATTAGGACTATTAATAATGAGTACAAATTAAAAATATATATAAAAATGCATATCATTCTATATTTGAAATTGAACAAACAAACAACAACAACAACAAAAAAAACCTAGAAGAGAGTAAGAAAATATCATTATTTTAAGTAAGTAAAATATAAAAAAGATATCAGAGTTAAAAAAATAAATTCCACTTTATATTGAAAATGTATATGCTCTAAGCTTCTGTCCTACGTTTCTTATTAATGTTTAGCGTTTTCATCTGCGACTATAAAATATATGCAGTAATTATAATATAGTTATCATAAATATTTTTAGTTAAAAAAATAATTTAGTCATCATTTACTTTTTAAAGTTTTTAATTAACTGTGTATGTCAATCCAGCTCAAAATTTGCTTATGAATTTTAACCCACTTCCTAACATGCGATCGAGCTGAAAATTTACACGCAAATGTAATTCCGGTGACACTGAGTACTGCTCTTCTTAATTTTCCAATACTCTTTTTTAACGATCAAATATCTCTTTTTCCCGATAATTGTGCTATCTCGCACATATCAGCTCGTATCTGCTTGATTATTTGTTGGCAATTTTTTATTATTACATCATTTATCCTCGGAAAGCTCCTTCGATTCTAAAGAAGATAAAATCGTTATCTCTGGCTTAAATTTTAAGTTTTTGTAAATTTTCGAAAGAAGATAAATTATTCCTTTCAATTTCTTTGCAACGTGACATCCAAACAACTATACATTCTAGGTATATTTGAAAATTTCATTGAATGCAGTGTCCTTTCTAAAATCATTTAAATGAAGAAAGGTTGAAAAATAAAAAAAATTTAATTTTCGAGAAATTTTTAAATCAGAAGCTGTAGAATCAAGCAGTTCATGCTTTACTCCTTTAAAATATGAGAAATATCTTATCATCCTATATCCTATATACTTTTTGGTTGGGGGAGTCTTTAAAGTTGGTGTGTTTGAATGTCCTGCTGCAATACCAGTGACTGCGCCGCAATCTGATTCATTCAAGATAAGAAATAGGCCTAGGGTGGTACTTTCTGCGTCTGCATTTTTTTGAGACGAAATAATGAACAAATTAAAAACAACACTATAAAAAAAATCTAGGAACTTTCCTGGGAAATAATGGACAGTTTGCGTGTTTTTTAAGCGTAACGTGAGAGCAATATTCGGTTACAGGACGGGTTAAAGGAAATAGTAAAGTTTTCAGATGAAAATTTTTACTTTCTGTACGGTATTTGTGACAGCCTATCTTTTACCATTATTTCCAAGGAACGTTTCTGGATTTTTTACAGCGAAATAAGGAATAAAAGCACTAATTACTTATAAACTAAAAGTATCAGTTGTTAAAGTATTATTTTGTTCAGTTGTATCAGTTGTTAAAGTATAAATTTTTGGAAAACGCTTCTTTTTATCACTATTTCCCACTAACTTTTCCATATAGCTCTTTAACCATCAGTTTTACAGGAATGGGTTTAAAGCAAAGTTTTAAAGTATTCAATTACCTTTAAATTTAATTTTTATTTTCAATTGTATTTTTAAATGATCAAAAGTTACAGCAATTTGAAAATTTCAATACATTTTAACATACATTTCAATACATTTCAATACATACATTTCAATACATCAATTTTCAAATTACAGCAATTTGAAAATTCATTACATTATATTTCAATCATAATATGAATTCGAATGAAAAATGCATTGTGTGTCAGAGTGCAAGAAAATATCTAGGAAAAAACTTATAAAGGTTTAAAACTTGGGGAAAACACTGATTAGGTATGCAGTTGTATGAAACAGAAAAGTTCCATCTCTAGGGGGCCGTGTCCCCCGTCTAAGCCCCCTCGCCCTCAAAGTTCCCTTTTTTAGATTTTCACTTTTATCTCAAAATTGGTGCTTTTTAGCAAAAGCCTGCCAGTTACAAAATGAAAGCTGATAAAATTTCCTAGAAGATTATAATTTTTATATTTTTATCTATCGAATTATTTATCACTCGATATCTTTATTATTAGTATTTTTTGTTTTATATCGAATATTTTTTTCTATATATCGAATAGCTTCGAGATATGTTTTAGAAAGCCTCGCAAACGTATGGAAAACGCTTTTTTTCATACCATATTTCGACTAACTTTCCTTCTAGCTGCTGATTCTTAATTCAGAGAATCGAACAGTCGAATTATCAAATTTTCCTTATCTTTAAATCATTGTCCGAAAGTCTGGGAAAATTCTTCAAAAGACGATCAAGTGAAATGAGCGGGGATAACATAAAACAATTTAGAACTGAGAAACTGGGGGTGGAGAGAACTGAACTCATAACTCTCTCCAGTTTATATGAAGTGAGCACCAGCTCCAGAAAAAATATTAATAC